>BJBW01006499.1:0-230480 GCA_004320125.1 Scolopax mira
GGGTGAAACCAGCATTTGGTTGTCTTCTGTCTGTATGTGCCTGACCTTTAGCTTAGTCAAATAAAAGGAACTAATATCTTTAAAGTGCCTGAGGTATCTGAGGAGGAAGAGCCAGAGGAAGAGGTGCCAGTGGTCATTTCCCCAAAGCCTGTGCCTGTGCCTGAGAAACCTGTGGCAGTACCAAAGAAACCTGTGGCTGTGCCTAAGAAACCAGAGGCTGTGGCTGTGCCCAAGGAACCAGAGCCTGCACCTGTCCTTAAAAAACATAAAATTCCTTCAGTTAAAGGTACATATGACAGTGACTGAATATTTCCTATTCCCTATTGTCTAAATACTTTTTCTCTTGTTCACTGATGTACCTAGTGCTTAGGTACATAAGTGTCACTTATGTTATTCTTTGTGTTTTGAATGCCTTACTCTTTTTACTCATGCCATTGTATGTATGTTTCTTAATGTTCACACAAATGAAAATTTACTAATATCTTTAAAGCACCTGAAATGCCAGAGAGAACTGCCCCAGAAGCAAAAGTGTCTCTTACAACACCTAAAAAGCCAGAATTTAAAAAGCCAGAGCCTCTTCCAGCCAAAGGTATATATTGCCAGGAAGCATCTCCTGAGAAGGAATGTTCTCTGTTCTCTCTTTGTTCATAACTGAGTCTATAAAGTGTTGTCAGTTGTATGTAGACTACCTTGGGAAAGTCTGTTTGGAGCACAAACAGTCTTTTATGCTCTGTTATTCACTGTGATTTTTCTGTGTGCTAGATGTCTTTGTGATTTTTATATTTCATATGTACATTTATATATATAAAAATAAAAGGAACTATTTTTTTTTTAAGTTCCTGAGGTGCCCAAGAAACCTGTGCCAGAAGAGAAAGTACCTGTTGCTCTTCCTAAAATACCTGAACCACTCCCAAGTGAAGGTATATGCAATTATAGCTATTACTGTAAGGACAATCCTTTGTCCTCATCTTCTAAACATAAGCATTAAGACATGATGTAGCTTTTTTCCCATTGTATTGTTTTTAAATTATTCCCTTTACATTTGAATTGATACCAGTCTGTTTCTCGTATCTACTATTATATTTTCATATTTGGAAATAAAATACCACTTTCAGAAATAAATATTTTCAGGTCATATATGCTCCTACACAGGATATTCCTAACATAATCTGTCTCTTTTTAAAATAATAATCAATTCCCACTAAATTTGAGTCTCTAAAAACCTAGCGATTATATTACTGCTATAATCTTAAATGAGTTGAGAGCACTGAAGTTTTTATTCTTTCCAGTTATGATTTACCCACAAATCTAACGTTTAGTTAATATTGCACAAATAAAAAATACTATCCTTCAGACAACCCTGATTCATTCTCACATAGAAAGAGAGCAGATTTTCAAAAGCGTGTATTAACTGCACAGGTAATAGATACTGAGTGATTACTTACCCTAACATGTATTTGTCTGCATCTATTGGAGTCGCTTTCCTTTTAGTGAGATCTACATAATTGTTCATGTGAAACAATCTTATCATTGGAAACTTACACCAGTTATCAATATTCTTTAAAGAATACGAAATCATAAAGGAGATTAAGCATGAAGAAGCAGAAGAAATTCCAGTTGCAGAAGTAGAGGAGGCTCTACCAGTTGAAGGTATACAAAGTACCCACTCAGAGGATGCTGGGCATCTTTCTTTCATTACTCTGCATATTTTTCTTGCTGCATCATTCTGTGCACATCTGCCTATATGTTGCAGGTCTCTGCATAATTCTTCCACTGTTGTTATGTTTTGGAAATGAGTACTGATCTCTTAATTCTATGAACAACATACCGAATATTTCAAATGCTTTCATTTTGTTTCTTGTCAACAAGAGTTTTCCTGTCTTTTGATTTCCCACGTTTGTTCTTGTGTTATTAACATTCTTCTTAAAGTCATCTTGGATATTTGTATTGCATGCATGATACAAAGCCATAGCCTAAGGTTTTTTCATGCTCCCATTTAATTAAATGAGACTTTTTCACTGGCTTCACTGGAAATAGAAAATTACCATCTTTACATTTGTACATTACTCTTGATGTTGCTACTGTGTTAGTAAATGTATGGTAAATCTACCTAATGTTATTTAAAGCGCCGGAACCTGAAAAGAAGATCCCTGAAAAGCGAAAACCACGGCCACCTACTCCACCAACAGAAGATATTAAAATGGCAAAAGAACTACTTAAAGGTATAAACATCTGAAGCCACGATTTACAGTGGGAACTCAAATGTATAATCCATTTAAATAATACTGGTGAATCTTGAAAAGCATGCTTTAAAACATTTCACTTTGGATCTATTTTTTTCTTTTCTAATTTACTATTGCTGTAATTGTGCACCTTACTAACACTCAGCCCCTCAGGAATTTTGACCGGTGTATGCCAAGTCATTTTACATGAGTTCTTTTCAACAGTTACAGAAAAAACCCAATTTCTTAAAATAAAATCTTAACCAAGTTAACACATTCTTTTATCCTTCGCGTCATTCTTCTATCTTTAACATGTTCTTACAAATAAAAAGAATCTCCAGCAGTAACTTGCTGGTGTTATTATATAAAAATAAGTTTCAGATCAACTGTGCTTCATACAGATCTTCTGTCTTCTAAACAGTTAATCAGCCAGAATTTTGTAGCTCTTGTCTTTCTATTATGTCAATAGCTTTAATAAGTTTTTGGATTTTTAAAAATGTTATTTTCTTTTTTGAATTTAATGATGTATCTGGTAAAATTCAAATAATTTTCTTTAAAGCTCCTGAATCAAGGAAGAAAGTTGTGACTGCAAAACCTGGTGAGCCTCCAAAACTGGAACCACCACCTGCTAAAGGTACCTAGCTAATATAAGAATCTTACTTAAATTAAGCCTCTCATAAGCCCTAACTTGTGGTTCTTGGTGTCTTCTTCTTCTTCTTTAATTTGCTCAGGAATATTGAAAACCTGTCTATTTTAGATTATGCTCAACTTTGTACTCCAGTTCTGGATGTATATTTTCATGTTATATTTATGTCCACTTTAACCTCCTGTTGTGCAATTCATGAGATGCAAGAGACAGAATCACAGAACAGTGAAAGAGTTTTTGAGTTTTGTCACTTGAATACATGATCACTTTGGTTGTCTGCTTAGGGAGAAATAAAAAATAATATGCTGTTTGAATACATATAGCATTGTTCAAACATAGTTTATTATTTTTCTGAAATGTAACTTATTTTTGTGAGAGGACACTTTCCAGAGGTGGAGAAAAATAATGAATTGAGCAAGCCACTTTAGAAGTATTCCCTTATATTTTTCATATATACTGGAACTTAAGACGAGCTAAGCAGTGAATATCTCTTCTTAATTCTGTTCCAAGTTTAGAAATTACACTTATGAATATCATAGACAGTTTAGATGAATAGATATGTAATATAAGCCTGTAATGAAGGAGTAAAAGGAGATAAAATGTTACTATGATTACTCTCTTTGAATATATAACCTTTGTATTTTTGTCATACCATACTTCTCTTTTGTTTATTTGTATGAAAATTTCCTCTTATGCATAAGCCTAGAGTAAGACTGTATGCAAATAATATTGAAAAAGTATTAAAACTATTGACTTCAATCTTGGTAGTTTTACTTTTGCTTTTAATATTCAGTAGTGGACCAGCATTTGATTTGTGTGTTTGGAACGGTTAGGTGATGGTTAGCTCTTACTACTGTTATGTTCTCATAATAAAATCTTCAATAATATTCTTTTAAGTGCCTGGACTTGTAAAGAAACCTCGCAAAGTAATTCCTGAGGTTACTCCTCCACCAAAAGAAGAAGTCGTTCTGAAAAGAGGTATAGTAACTTGTCTCTGTTTCTTAAAAAAACCAGCATATCAACACTGTTCAGTATATTCCCCTAAGTAACATTGTTTTATGTATGTGGTATGGAAAATTATATGAACAAAGTACTACCCAATGTCTGTTTCTTGGGGAAAGGCTTTATAGTTGCAGGAATGAAGTGGAGATATCCTGAAAAATCCACCCTATAACTCTCTTCTGTTTTCTTAATCTCTGTAAAGTCTATACTAGAGTTGACAGTTTTCCACTGCCTTCAGCTTCTGGACCCCTACTGTCACCCCAGTGACAGTATAAATGCTATTAAAGTCACATATGTAACATCTGTATTCTCTTCTGTGGTTTACTCAGAAGTACTGCACGAATGTGGTACCCCATGGTACTACTGGACATCAGTTTCCAGTCTGTAGCTTTCTGAATCAATTATTGATTAGAAAATGATACCACTAATTTCAATTCTCTGTGAAATACCATAGAGGGATAATTCATGCTCATGTACCTTGCCGCCAACCTTCAAATTTCAAACTTAATAAAATAGAAATACTGAGTTTTTCAGATGACAACCTCATTAAATATCCAAGACTAATATTAGATCGGACAAAAATAAGGGAAAAAACTAAAATGAAAAACAGACATTATGTAAATTTAAGCTCGCCAAATATAACACTTGAAGATTCAGTCTTGTTCTCTCACTAAAGTCAATGAGAGTTTAATTCTGCTTTTTTTCCCCTGAAATCATCAGTAACTGCAGTTATTAATACATAGTTATGTAGAGTAAGCAATCTTTTAGATATAAGAAATTTATTATATTTTATTCTATCATAAACAGTTACCATTGACATCTTTCCTCTCAGATGCACTGCTTTTAATAAAAGCATCTTTTTGCTCTAGATGACTTTGAACTTTAAAATATTTCGGAATAGTATCTTGAATAGTTACACCAAATCTTCCATTTATATTTAACTATATATTCTACATACCTGTTTCTTCAGGATTGTTGATATCTTTTCAATCTTTTATCTTGTTCGGTGTCTTATTCTTTTGCTTACCTGTATTTTTAAAAAAATAAATCTTTTTTCTTTTAAAGTTCTTAAAAAGAAATCAGAAGAGGAAGAACCTAAACCAGAAAAAGAACCTAAACCAGAAGTTAAACCGGTACCTACACCAGTAGAAAAAATTAAGAAACCTGAAGGTACTAGATTGCATTCAAATCTATCTGGTAAAATATAAGTTTTAAAAAAATAATCCCACTTTTATGTACTACTCTCTGAAATTCATGAAGGATTGTGAGATTTAAAAGATGACTTGTGTTAACCTAATTCTGAAAGTTAAAGCTTTGCTCAAAGCACAATTAAATTTGGCATCCACATTTGGGTCTTAATTTTGCATTTTGGAATTGTTTCTCAACCTTAACTGTGTATAGAAAAGAACTCTACAAATATTTTAGAATACTGATAAAAATATACCTACAATGAAACAGTTAATCCAAGCATTCTTTTAGTTACCATTTTGCAAATATTTGTCCTTTTGTCCATTTATTGTTTCTAATTTATTCCTATCTCACTCACAAAAATACATATTCCTAAACCTTATGAACATCTGAACTGTTTATGACTAAAAAGAATTAAAATTTTTAAATGTATATGATAGAATTGTATTTGAGGACTCAAGGTGTTTCAATATATCTTACAAAATAAAAATGTTTTAAAGTCCCAGAAGTTCCTAAGAAGAAAACTGAGATACCTGTCATAAAAAAAGAGGAGAAACATGTGCCTGAACTGCCAAAAGGTATAGGCATGTGGTGTTCTTTTTCCTTACTGCAGCATCTAAATTATATTCATTGCTGAATATCATGCTATATTAACCTGAAGCATTAACCTGATAGCAGACTATCATCCAGTCTGTCCATGCCTATTGTGTCATGATTAACCACTTTGCATTCTTCTGGATTTCTTGTCATCTTTAATTCTTCAGCGCTTGAAAATTTCATCTTTTTTCTTTATTGCATCTTGCTTTACAAGAGTTCATCTCAAGTTAATTTCTTGCTTTCTGGCTAAATAAAATATAAAATAATAAATTCTGTCTTTGATTAACCATGTCTGTATTACTGCTTCTAACTTTAATGTTCAGTGGGATTACAAGACATGTAAATTAACCCATTTGTAATTGTTGTGTTTGAAATGCCAGAACCTAAGCAAGCAGCCATCCCAGTTCCTGGGCCTGAACCTAAACCTGCAGTGGGTAAGATTTCTTTAGTAGATGAATACTCATGTGTAGCCTTTCTTGTGCATATAGTATTTTCCATTCAGAGACTTCTGGCTATAGGACATTAAACAAATGCCTTTAGTATTACTAAGACTGGAACTGTCATACAATCCACAGAACTTTTTAACATCAAACCTAAAATAAAATTATCTATTAAAACAAATATATGGAAACTCTATTTATTTTTTTTTACAGCTCTAAAATCTCCAAAACCAGCAGCAGAACCAGCAACAGCTGTTACTACTCCAGTGACAGTCCCAGTGATTGGAAAGAAAGCAGGTATTTATGTTTATTCACTGCTTTTCTCTCTGATATACATAAATACCTTCAGAATAAAGAGAATGAAGAGCTGCACAACCATATTATTCATTAATTATATGTTCTATTCAAGGATCTTGTTATTGTAAGTACTATCAGCTAAAACACAACTGTCTCTGATATACCATTGAGATGAGTCTGTGCTCTTGTTTCTGGATAGTGCTATGTGTATCTTTATTTGTTGTCCTGCTATGAAATTTGTGTATTCTGTTGGTTCCTTGGTGTTGGTTATGTCCTGATGTATGTCTTGTGAACTGTTTCTTGTATTTCTTTCTGCAAAAGAAAGGTTACACGTGTTCTTAAATTATTTTTCTGGTGTTTAGTTTTCTGCTTTTTATTTGTTAATGAAGTCCTGAGGAGAAGTGACAGTGGTATTGGAGAACTAGAGCATTGATAATTTCATTTGACGTGCTTAGGACCCTGGATCATACCCCACTGTGAAAAAAGAACTGTGAAGAATCCAGTTCCTCTGAAGCACTCTGAGCCTGAGGTCCGTTGGTAGAGTTGGATGTACATGCTGCTCGCCCATTGTTCAAAGGGCCTCACGTTACAGTAGAGCTCAGATCTCAGGCACTGGAAAAATTTAATCATGAATGTCTCTTGGCCATTGATTTGGTGATGCAGTGAAGCCTGCAGTGACATAACTAACGTATTTTATAAAGGTGGCTAGATAGACCATAAAAAGCTGTCATATTCTGCTACTTCTAACCTGGATTGGATTTAAATTGGCAAGCTAGTGGCATAATGCTCTATACCGTTACAGTGGTTTGCATAGCTATTCTGTACAATCTGTGTGTGCCGTTCATCTTTCTTTTATTTTGTGATTGTGTTGTATGTTTTCTGTTGTGTGGAGAAAACGTGTTCTAAGTTCATTTTATTTCAGGTATAGCTGGAAATTTTGTCTTAAAATATATTGTTCCTGATTCTTATTCTCATGGATTTTAACTCTCTAAATTAACTGTGAAACCTTTGTAGCTGCAGAAAAGCCTGATGTGCCATCTGTACAAAAGCATAGAGATAAAATGCCCCCAATGGAAGAAGAAAAGCCTGACTCAATTGTGTTAAAGAAGATTTCAGTTGAGAAACTCTTGCCTGAAAAAGAGAGAGTAAGTCCTAAGCAGACAGTTCTGGACATTCAGACAGTAGAGTCACTTGAGTTTAAAATCTCACTGGAAACAGCTGATGGAATACTGAAGCCAGAGGAAGATGAGCAGGAGAAAGTAGCTCTTAAATATTTTGTCTTCGCTCCTGAAGAAGAGGAGCCAGAAATGACACCTATAGTTTCAAGAAAGACTACCCTTACAGGTGAGAAAATAGGAGTTACAATAGATCACATTACTTATGCAAAGAATGAACCACGGCTATCTGATGAGGAATTGAAATTGATTTCTATAGCATCTGAATATGCGGAAGGAGATTCTGGAGAAGAAAAAGGGGATGAAATTAAATCAGTTGTTCATAGGGAAGGTGCTGTAGAGAAAGTGTCTGACAAGCTTAGTGTTCTTCATGAAGGAAAGATTCCTGTGCATGAAAAAGAAGAGGAAATTGAGCCGACTTATATATCTAAACATACACCCAGAGAGCCATACAAGCCCAGGGACCAGAAAAGACTTCTAGGAAAAGAGACAAAATCAAAAATCAGTTTGCAACCTGAAGAATTTTCCATTAAGGATGCAACTTCATTTGTAAAGGTGATCACAGAGGCAGGAACAGCTGAAACTTCTCTGCTTAGGAGTGTGGAAAAGAGTGGAGGTTTTACTCTAGAGAAATCTGAAGTTCCTCATGGAGAATCCGTGAAGGAGCATGACATACAAAATAAAACACAATGGATGAAGAAATCTGATACTACAGTGGCTGAAATTCCTATAGATAAGATTCTTAATAAAGAAGAAAAGAAACTGGAAATTATTGAAGGTGATGAGAAAGAAGAGAATCTGAACTTCACATCGGCAGAACTCCATTCCTTAGACCTGTCTGAGGAGACTGAACCTACATTGAGAAAAGATGTTGTCCTAGAACACCCCACTGAAGACAAGGTTCCCACAGAAAAAACTTACATAACCTTTAAACCATCTGCTCTTAAGCCAGAAACAGCTGAAAGGAAAGCGAGAGAAAAATATTCTGCAGAAGAAGGAGAAGTTCGTCATGAGGAGGGTTCAGGACAATTGTTGGCTGAGACAGCACTCCTAAGTGATAAAAAAACAGGTAAAAAGATTATACCAGAGAAGGATGAGAAAAATACCTTCAGCACCCACTTAAAAAAACATGAAAGTAGGCATTCAAATGCCCCTGAAAAGTTGCCTGTTGAAAAAGAAGAATTTGATACAGTGATTACAGGAGAAGGATGGGAAGGTGAAGTATCTATAGTAGAACAAGAAAAGGAAGTCCAAGATGAAAAAGTTGACAGAATTGAGTCAGTAAAGGAAGTTTCTGTTCAGCCACTGATTCAAGATAAAAAACAATTTCAAGTTCATACAATTCAGGATGGACATAAAGAAACTCCAGGTCTCAAAAGCAGCAAAGATAAAACTGAAGAAAAGAAGTCTTCTTTGACTGTGGAAGAAGTGAAGCCTTTGAGAAAGGAACTTCCAATGACAGAAGGTACATCAGATGAAAAACAATCAATTAAACATGGCATTGGAAAAAGCACATCTGTTTTCATGAAAAAAGAGAAAGGAAAGCGTTCAGACAAAATACCATCAAGCAAAGGAATCCCTGCAAACGGAGAAGTGACTTACTCCTCAAGCATAGGTAAGATAATAACTCCCAAGAAAGCAGAAGGAGAGAAAGAATATCGGAAATCAGAACCTGCTCACATGATTGAGCAGGCCAGCAGACTTTTGAGTGATAGCAGGAATTTGGATGCACCTGGAGATTCACGTGAAGTTCTGGATGTTCCTGCAAAATCTCATGCAAAACGAGGTGAGGAAGACCGCTGCCAATTTCTTCTATGAAGTGCTTGTACTATTTGCTTCAGGAGAATACAGTTTGCCATTGTGATGTTTTTTTTCATTCTTTAACCTGGTTCACACTTCCATCTGGTCTGTCAGCTGGCTGTACTGGCATTCAGCCAATCTTGACATGTTTGTCTTACCTGTCTGTACATACATCTGTGTGATCAATGTTGTCTTAGTCTTGCACTTTTATAAGACTGAGTAAATCATGTTGTGTACCATTATCTTTCCAGAAAAACTCACACATTTTTCAAGTATTCATTTTTCCATCCACTGCTCTAAAATTTGTCCTACATTTCATTCATTTCATTCTCCCTTTAAAAATATGTCTCATATTTCTTTTCACAAAATGATGATCAGAAGCAGCATAGCATGGGAAATATTTTCAAAAGTTTGAGATGATTCATCACAAGTTGGGCAACTAACAGAACATCCCTTGCTCGTAAGAGTATCACTTTGCCCTGAAATATATATTTAATTTATACAACTTATAGTTTTGTTGTCTTCATTAGTAAAATTGTGTGCTTTTTCTAAGAAAAAAACATATAATTCGTAATAGGTACTTAAGTTATTTTGGTTGATAGTTGGGTATTGATCAAGGGCCTCATTGTGAGTTATGTCAGTGAATGGCAGAATATTACAGAATAATGGGCACGACAGTAAACTGAGGCACTAGGAGCTCCTAAGCTGCCTTTGAGTCAACACTACTGACTATCTGTTTTTCCCATACTTCCAGATATTGAACTTATCAGAGATCTATAGAGATATAGACAGTATAAGTTGTATACATGTATACATACATTTATGCCTTCCTCCCCTTGTGTGCATATAGAGCTAAAGCAAGAGAAAATCTTATTTGTAAAAGAAATGTTTGCCTAAATTTTAGTATGTATGTTTATTTAACTATGTTCCTAATAATATTGCT
Source organism: Scolopax mira (assembly GCA_004320125.1). NCBI lineage: Eukaryota > Metazoa > Chordata > Aves > Charadriiformes > Scolopacidae > Scolopax > Scolopax mira. Next base: position 10,311 of record BJBW01006499.1, read on the forward strand.
GTTCTACTTCAGAGGCCAAGACACCAAAAGAAGAAACTCCGAAGGGTATCAGTCCAGTCAAAGGTAGGGTACAACAAGTCAATACCTACAAGCAAAAGCAATAAATAAGGATTAGTTTATTCATTTCAATCTGAATTACAGCCAAGAAGACACCTTCACCAGCAGATGCAGAAAGAAGGAAACTCAGGCCAGGCAGTGGTGGTGAAAAACCTCCTGAAGAGCCTCCATTCACTTACCAACTCAAGGCTGTACCACTGAAGTTTGTGAAGGAGATGAAAGATATAGTGCTAACAGAAGCTGAATCTGTTGGGTCTTCTGCAATCTTTGAAGTCCTTATTTCACCATCCACTGCAATTACCAGCTGGATGAAAGACGGAAGTAACATCCGAGAGAGCCCAAAACACAAGTTTATTGCTGATGGCAAAGATAGGAAGCTACACATTATTGATGTCCAGCTGTCAGATGCTGGTGAATATACTTGTGTATTACGACTGGGGAACAAAGAGAAGACCTCTACAGCCAAACTCATTGTTGAAGGTATTCCCTGCTTCATGTTTATCAATAATTTAAAGGCTAGCTACTCCTCAAGCTAGAAGTCCTGGTACTGTGTGAATTTACAGTGGTTGGTAGATGCAGCCTTTGGCTTCCATCAACCACTACACATATTGCTTTAATATGTAAGGCATTTCTGTATCATACCTTCTGTATATAAATGAGACAAATCAAAGTTTCATGTTTTCCACAGAACTCCCAGTGAAGTTTGTGAAAACTCTTGAAGAAGAAGTCACTGTGATTAAAGGCCAGCCACTGTACTTGACCTGTGAGCTTAACAAAGAAAGAAATGTGGTCTGGAGGAAGGATGGGAAGATCATCAAAGACAAGCCTGGGAAATTTGCTCTGGGCATTATTGGTTTGTCACATTCCCTCACGATCACGGATTCAGATGATGCTGATGCTGGCACTTACACTGTTACTGTGGAAGACTCTGAGCTATCATGCTCATCCTGTGTTAAGGTAGTAGGTAAGTGAACAAAACCATGTTCTCCTTTCTCTGTAGGGTATTTGAGGTGTTTATTTTATCTTATCTGCGTGTTATCTGTTACTCTTATCTGTGTGGACAGGTAAGATTTGTACAGCTATTAAAAACTTGTTGTAATACAAAATGTGTTAGTTTTATTTCTTCTATTTATGACCCATTTCTTTGTAGTAAAAGTCTGCTAAGCTATATTTTTGTGTAACTTTCTGTCACGCAGAAGTGATAAGAGACTGGTTAGTAAAACCCATAAGAGACCAGCATGTGAAACCAAAAGGAACAGCTACTTTCACCTGTGACATTGTCAAGGATACACCAAATATTAAATGGTTTAAAGGCGATGAGGAAATCCCTGCTGAACCAACTGACAAGACAGAAATCTTGAAAGAAGGAAATAAAATTTTCCTGAAAATTAAGAATGCTGGCCCTGCTGATATTGGGGAGTATTCAGTGGAAGTTGAAGGTCGCAGATACCCAGCTAAACTGACCCTTGGTGGTAAGGAAGCTTTTATTTGAATTATGTTTAATCAGCTCATAGGTCAATATTCAAAAACCTCTAAAAAAACAAACAAACAAACAAAAAAGGTAACCTGAATTATTATAAAGCTCTATCAAAACTTGGCCTAATTATATATGTGTTCATTTGTGTATTCTAGAACGTGAAGTTGAACTTCTGAAGCCATTAGAGGATGTTACAGTTTACGAGAAAGAAACGGCAAACTTTGATACAGAAATATCTGAGGATGATATTCCTGGTGAATGGAAGCTGAAAGGAGAAGTCCTGAGACCCTCGCCTGTAAGCATCCTTGAATTTTACAACAGAATTTATTTAAATTTAAACATTTTAAAAAGGTTACCTTGAATCTTTATGGTAATATCTTTGACCTTCTGTCATTGCTACTCAGTCCAGAATGTAGAAGGGCTGAGCATTATGGCGATTAGAAAAACACTGCTTCTCTAAGTAAGAATTATATACTATGAAAGGTAAATGCTGAAGGGCTTCATTTGCTCAGAGGATTACAGCACTTTATTCAGACAATAATAAAAATATCCTACATACATTGCTAGGAATGATGCTGACATTTAAAAGAAGCATGGAATGCTGAAGAAAGGTACTTCATTTTTTATTGTTGAGTAAAAGTGTTAACTTTCCTTGAAAAGCAGTTTCAATCTTTATAGCTGTGTCTTTACTGATATAAAATGTTGATAGAATCCCTTTATTAAAAATACCTAGCAGTAAGGCATTGGCATTTTGTTTACCAAAGTCTGTCATCTCTCCAGACATGTGAAATCAAAGCTGAAGGAGGAAAACGCTTCCTAACCTTACACAAAGTCAAGTTAGACCAAGCTGGTGAAGTCCTTTACCAGGCACTTAATGCAGTTACTACAGCTATCCTGACAGTGAAAGGTATGATGCACCGTGGAGTATGGTGTCAACTTAAACAGAGTTGTCATGGAGCACATTACAAATGATGTGTTCTGCTTTGCTTCCAGAAATTGAACTGGACTTTGCTGTGCCCCTAAAAGATGTTACTGTCCCTGAAAGGCGCCAAGCAAGGTTTGAATGTGTCCTTACAAGAGAAGCCAATGTTATATGGTCTAAGGGCACTGATATACTCAAAATTGGAGAAAAATTTGACATCATTGCAGATGGAAAGAAGCATATTCTTGTAATCAATGATTCTCAGTTTGATGATGAGGGAGAATACACTGCTGAAGTTGATGGCAAGAAGAGCACAGCAAGACTGTTTGTGGAAGGCAAGTATCTTCTTATGAACAAAACATTAAAAAAGGATAAATAATTTATCTCTTAGAACCACGTTAACCTTTTACTGATGGTGTTTATGTGTCTACATTACAGGTGTGAGGCTGAAGTTCATCTCACCTCTGCAAGATCAAACAGTGAAAGAAGGGGAAACAGCTCACTTTCAGTTTGAGCTTTCTCATGAAGACATGCCAGTGAAATGGTACAAAAATGACAAGAGACTCCATACAAGCAGAACAGTTTTTATGACTTCAGAAGGCAAAGTTCATAAACTAGAAATGAGAGAAGTAACGCTTGATGATATCTCTGAAATAAAGGCCGTAGTTAAGGACTTGAACACGCAAGCAAACCTCAAAGTCTTAGGTAATTACATAATTTAAACATGCTATATAATATGTATAAACAATTTTTATAAGCAAAAAGTGACAAAATAGTGATGTTTTAGTAAATTTATGTTACTAATTTGCCATTTCATATCCACTGTGCCTTTTGTAGAGGCTGATCCATATTTCACTGTGAAATTACAAGACTACAGTGCTGTGGAGAAAGATGATATTACTCTGGAGTGTGAACTTAGCAAAGATGTGCCAGTAAAATGGTACAAAAATGGTGAAGAACTAGTAGCTTCCAACAGAATTTCCATAAAAACGGATGGCTTGCGCCGTATCCTGAAAATCAAGAAGTCTGCAGAGAGTGATAAGGGTGTTTATGAGTGTGACTGTGGAACCGACAAGACAAGTGCTAATATCAGCGTTGAGCGTAAGTTATCATGCCTTGGCTAAGGAAAGATACTGAAACCTTTGTAAAATCTGAGGATAGACAGATACTCTTAAGTGTACAAAAACTTTAGAAAACATGTTTTTATGATGAATAGCTGGAATATCTAGATTTACAACTATTAAGAGTATTCACAAGAGATAGTATATCTTAAGATGTGTTGTCAAGGCTGTTGCAAAGACAGTGATGATCAATTATTCTCTATATGTCCATTTACAGTTAGGAAAAAAAGCAATTAGTTTAATTCACTGTAACAGATATCTGGGTTCATTATGAGAAAAATATACTTGCTAAAAATTAACTTTCACACATATTATAAAAGGGGGTTGTAGACTGCCTGAACTTGCAGTTTTTTAAAAAAAGATGAAAAAAAAGTTAGATGAACATTTATCAGTGATAACATTTGAATGCCCTAAAGAAGGCATAGGGGGAGAGTTGAGGTCCTTTCCAGGACTACATTTCTATGGTACAGAATGAGTGAATAAACAGATGTGAACTTTTGGGTTTTTTATTTATTTTAGCTCGCTTAATTAAGGTGGAGCGCCCACTGTATGGAGTGGAAGTATTTGTTGGTGAAACAGCACGTTTTGAAATTGAAATTTCTGAGCCTGATGTCCATCCTATATGGAAGCTAAAGGGAGAAACCCTAACACCTTCACCTGTAAGGCCTCTTCTTTACTTTTAGACCACAGCTTATACTAGAAAAAAAAAATTAATAATAAAGTCTTCTGAGTCATTCTTAGAATATTCATATTTGCGGGGTGGGGCTGTGTTTCTTTATCACTAGGACTGTGAAATCATTCAAGATGGGAAGAAGCATACTCTTATCCTTCATAACTGCAACCTTGATATGACTGGAGAAGTGTCTTTCCAAGCTGCTAATGCTAAAAGTGCTGCTAATCTGAAAGTGAAAGGTACAGTCTGCACTTCGCCAACATTTACATGCGTATCTCAGGGCATTAGAACAAATGTAGCAGCAGAAAGGTCCATATGAACCTATCACTGAACTAGAAATGTTCTTTGATTTCAGAATTGCCTCTCATCTTTATCACTCCACTAAGTGATGTGAAAGTCTTTGAGAAAGATGAAGCCAAGTTTGAATGTGAGGTGTCCAGAGAACCCAAGACTTTCCGCTGGTTGAAAGGAACACAAGAGATTACCCCTGACGAAAGATTTGAAATTATTTCAGATGGAACAAAGCATTCTCTGATAATTAAATCTGTTGCATTTGAGGATGAAGCTAAATACATGTTTGAAGCTGAGGATAAGACAACAAGTGCCAAGCTAATTATTGAAGGTTTGTCTGACTGCCTTTCTAGGAAAGATTTGCACCATGGTCCTTGAATAGTTTTTATTGGTAGGATTCTTATTAATGAAATGTTATGTTGTTATAGGTATCCGCCTGAAATTCATTACTCCTCTCAAGGATGTAACAAAAAAGGAGCGAGAAACTGCGGTGTTCACTGTGGAACTCTCCCATGAAAATATCCCTGTTATCTGGTTCAAGAATGATCAGCGATTACATACCAGCAAACTGGTTTCAATGACAGATGATGGCAAATTCCATACACTCACTATCAAAGATCTTACTATTGATGATACTTCTCAGATAAGAGTGGAAGCTATGGGAAAATCCTCAGAAGCTAAACTCACTGTTCTTGGTAAGAATACCAGAAAGATTTACATGATGTATATAGTATCAGAATAGGGTTATTAATGAAAAATGATGATCAGTCTTGGGGTTGCTTGGAGTTTGCTTTCACAGGTGGTGGGTTGGGGTTTTTTTGACCTAAATTTACATTGCAATTTTTGAAAAATTTACAATTTGTTTGTCTTCTTTGGGTCTACATTTCCCCATTCACAAAGAATAATTAAAATAACTTTAAAATGTCACACAACCATTGCAAAATTAACTATTAGATATTTAAATGGTGGTCTGAAACTCCTAGTGCACCAAAACAATGTCATCAGTAATATTAGTAATAACCTGAGTTGTTTCTTACATATTTGTTGTTTTCTCTTTTTGCAACAGAACTTTATAATATTTATAAGGACTATATATAATGTTTCTTGCAGAGCTTAAACAAGAAATGTATTTTATGGTATGATCTAATTGTTCGTTCTGAAAGACTGAAACTTCAGACTGAAACATGTCTTTAACTTTTGCTTGTAGAGGGAGACCCTTACTTCACTGGGAAGCTACAGGATTACACTGCTGTAGAGAAAGATGAAGTAATCTTACAATGTGAAATCAGCAAAGCAGATGCCCCAGTGAAATGGATGAAGGATGGCCAACCAATTACTCCATCAAAGAATGTTGTTATTAAGTCTGATGGCAAAAAGAGAATCCTTATCCTCAAGAAAGCTTTGAAGAAAGACATTGGACAGTACACTTGTGATTGTGGTACTGATCAAACCTCTGCTAAAATCAATATTGAAGGTATGATTATTTTACTGAGGTGCTCTAGAGTAGAGATCTTTTGGGGTCTGTTCAAGTTGGAATCAATCACTTTTTTTTCCCTGCAGATCGGGATATTGAGATTATACGTCCACTATACAGTGTGGAAGTGATTGAGACAGAGACTGCCCGTTTTGATATTGAAATCTCTGAGGAAGGTGTCCATGGCAATTGGAAGCTAAAAGGAGAACCCCTGACTGAATCAGCTGTAAGAAAATATTTCAGGATGTTTCTTATGTGTGTCTCAACAGTAGGTGAAGAGGTAGAGCGTGAGGTAGAAGGAGGTGGCTGAAGAAATTAAGTGCTTTTTCTTTCTGCTTTTTATAGGGTTACTCTAACAAAAATGCAGAGGTTTTACATTAAAAACTTTTAAAATATATAATCATAGAATCATGGAATAGTTTGGATTTAAAGTGACCTTAAAGTAATTCTCCCCAGCCTGCCATGGGCAGGGACACTTCCCACTAGACCAGGTTGCTCAAAGTCCCATCCAGCCTGGCCTTGAACACTTCCAGGGATGGGGCATCCACAACTTCTCTGGGCAACCTGTTTCAGTGTCTCACCACCCACACAGTAAAGAATTTCTTCCTAATATTTAATCTAAATCTACCCTCTTTCAATTTAAAATTGTTACCCCTTGTCCTATCACTATACTCTCTGATACAGAGTCCCTCCCCAACTTTCCTATAGGCCCCCTTTAAGTACTGGAAAGCTGCTATAATGTCTCCCCAGAGTCTTCTCTTTTCCAGGCTGAACAACCCCAGCTCTCTCAGCCTATCTTCATAGGAGAGGTGATCATTTTTGGGGTCCTCCCCTGGACTTACTCCAACAGATCCAGGTCCATCTGTTGGGGGACCCAGAGCTGTATGCAGTACTTGAGGTGGAGTCTCATGAGAGTGAAATAGGGAGAATCACATGTTTTGACCTGCAGCCCAGGATATGGATGGCTTTCTGGGCAGCAAGCGCACATTGACAGGTCTAAGTCTTTCTCTTCAGGATTGTTCTCAATCCATTCTTCACCCATCCTGTACTTGTGCTTGTGCTTGGCCTGACCCACAAGCAGAACCTTGCACTTGGCCTTGTTGAACTTCATGAGTTTCACCCAGGCCCATCTCTCAAGCCTGTCCAGATCCCTCTGGATGTTGTCACCTCCAGCGTGTTGACCTCACCACAGAGCTTGGTGTCATCAACAATCCCACTGTCCGTGTTGCCCACAGGGCAACCATGCCTAGTTTTCTATCTGTCAAATCCCCATCTCTCCAATTTAGGGACAAGGATGTCATGTGAGACAGTGTCAAATGCTTCGCACAAAGAAATGCCTTCTTTCCCTCAGTCTTTAGTAGTAACATTGGTTGTTCCACAAATACCCAGACCACTGAGGTATTGGATGGGGGTGGGGAGCAGAATGAAGCCCTTGTAATCCAAAAGGGAAGGATCTGCTCCAGCATCTAGACATATACAAGTTTATGAGGCCAGATGGGATCCACCCAAGAGTTCTGAAGGAGCTGGCAGATATGCTTACAGAGTTTCTTCCATCATTTGCCAGAAGTCCTGGCAAACCAGGGAGGTCCCAGCTGACTGGCATCTAGCAAATGTGATGCCCTTTCACAAGAAGGGCCAGAAGGAGAATCTGGGGAACTAACAGGCCTGTCAGTATGATCTCAGTGCCTGGAAAGGTCATGGAACAGATCATCCTGACTGCCATTATGTGGCACATGAAGGACAAACAGGCAATCAGGCCCAGTCAATATGGATTCATGAAAGGCTTGACAAACCTGATCTTCTTCTATCCACTTAGTGGATGAGCGAAAGGCTGTGGATGTTGTTTACTTGGACTTCAGTAAGGCCTTTTACATGGTTTCCCACAGCAGTGGGAAAGTGGAGAAACTGGCTGCCTATGACTTGGACAGGAATACTCTGCCAGGTAAAAAAAACTGTCTGGAGGGCCAGGCCCAGAGTGGTGGTGAATGGGGCAAATCCAGTTGGCAGTCAGTCACAAGTGGTGTACCACAGGGCTCAGTGTTGGGGTCGGTTCTCTTTAATATCTTTAGCAATGATCTGGATAGGGGAATTGAGTGCATCCTCAGTAAGTTTGCAAACACCAAGTTAGAGTGGAGTGTTGATGTCCTTGAGGGTAGAAAGGCGCTGGACAGGATGGATTGATGGGCTGAGGCCAGTGGTATAACAAGGCCAAGTGGCAGGCCCTGCACTTGGGTCATCACAACCGCATGCAGCATTACAGGTTTGGGGAAGAGAAGCTGGAAAGCTACCCGGCAGAAAAAGACGGGGGGGGGGGGGATTGTTGTCAGCTGCCTGAATATGAGCCAGCAGTGTGCCCAGGTGGCCAAGAAGGCCAACAGCATCTTGGCCTGTATCAGGAACAGTGTAGTGAATAGGACTAAGGAAGAAATTGTCCCCCTGTACTCAACACTGGTGAGGCCCACCTTGAGTACTGTGTCCAGTTTTGGGCCCATCACTACAAGAAAGACCTCGAGGTGCTGGAGTAGGTCCAGAGGAGGGCAACGAATCTGGTGAGTGATCTAGAGAACAAGTCTTAAGAGGAGTGGCTGAGGGAGCTTGAATTGTTTAGCCTAGAGAAAAGGAAGCTGAGGGGAGACCTCATAGCTCTCTACAACCACCTGAAAGCAGGTTGTAGAGAGGTGGGGGTTGGTCTCTTCTCCCACGTTACAGGTGATAGGACAAGGGGAAATGTCCTCAAGTTGTGCCAGGGAAGGTTTAGATTAGATATTAAGAAAAATTTCTTCACTGAAAGGGTTATTAAGTATTGGAACAGGCTGCCCAGGGAGGTGGTTGAGTCACCATCCCTGGTGGTATTTGAAAGACAAGTAGACATAGTACTTAGCAATATGGTTTAGTCATGTTATTAGTCAGTGTTAGGCTGATGGTTGGACTAGATGATCTGAAAGGTCCCTTTCAACCTAGACAATTCTATGGTTCTCTGATTCTAGAGATGAGGCAGACAAAAAAGATGCTGAAAAAATTGTTTCACTTCTCTTTTTGCAGGACTGTGAAATCAAGGAAGAAGGCAAGAAACACTTTCTTACACTGTACAATGTACGCTTAGATCAAGCTGGTGGAGTAGATTTTCAAGCAGCAAATGCCAAATCCGGTGCTCACCTTCGAGTGAAACGTAAGCATCTTTTAAACTAAAAGTAATTAATTAAGTAAAAACAAGGTGGACAAATCTGTAGACTGTCTTGAACCCACAGCAATTATTTACAGAACAGTAACTCAAGGATTAGTTACTCAAGCCATCTTAATTCTTTAGTTGAGGAATGTCCTATATGATTTTTAACCTTGTAGAGCATTTATTCATTCAGGAGAACTGAAAATAAGGAGAGGGCCTTGAAGACTGCTTCGTGGTCTGGCGTCATGTGTTGTTATGAAATCAAAATATTACAAGCAAAGGCTTTACTGCGTTAAAGTATCAGGTTAACCTGAGAGGGTGGGATCTGGGGATAGGGTTAAGAGCTTGATGGACAGGGACAGACCACACAGTTGAAGACCACTTGTTTCCCACTCCAATCCTAGCCCTTGCTATTTTGGAAGACACATGCCTTATCTAGCAAAAGGAATGCCAGGCCTGGCAGGGAGACAGATGCATGGCAACTTTCCTGCTGACCTTGTTCAATTTAAAGAAACACAGTCTGCAAATAGGAAAATTTAGGTGACCAGCCCTCCCCCTAAAGTCCCAGGGTGGCCTCTTCTATTTCGGGAATTTAAAGAGCAGCAATGCGATGTCTGTCTCTCTTGAGGGAAGCCACCATGGAGATTAGTACATAAGGGCAGCAGTTCTCTCTTGGGTAGAAGTGACTAATCTGAAAATTATGTCTTCTCCTTACCAAGCTCGAGTAATTGGCTTGCTGAGACCTCTCAAGGATGTAACAGTGACAGCTGGGGAATCGGCAACCTTCGATTGTGAACTGTCTTATGAGGGAATCCCAGTAGAGTGGTTCCTGCAAGGAAAGAAGCTGGAACCCAGTGAAAAGGTAAAGAAGCTAAGCTTTATTTTTTCTCACGTTTCCTCCTCCCTCTTCTCTTCCAACTTTCTTCCCTTTCTTTATTTCTCTTTTAATTTCTGCCAGTAGAAGCCCTAAGGCATAACAATGCAGCAGTGCTGCTGTGCCAAATTGTAAATCCTCACTAAATCAGATACAGCATGCTTTTTTTCCCAGAAATTCCAGTATTCTGGAATACTGCAAGTATTTGTCATTCAAAGAAAAACTAAGGTTCCAAAATATAAATCATTACAACAGTGATTTTGTGCTTGATTCTGTTGGATGCTTAGCCACAGGGGTACTGAATGATTTTTGCTCAGGTTAATTGTAGTTACAGTGAGAGGGTTTTGAAAGGTGCTGTCAGGAAATGCCTTTTTTTTCCTCCTGAATGCTGAGTTGCAGTCCAATTCTGCATATAAGGGGATTAAGAGGATTCAAATTCCATTTCGGGCATTTGTTCTGGCTCTTCAGATAACTTTCTGGGCAGATTTGCTTGTCAAGCACTTCTCACTAGCTATTTTTAACCCTTCATCAAGTGCTGGCTCTTAACTCTGAGATCTGAGCAGCCTGGAATGCAGTCAGTTTAATATTTAAAGTTAATGATAGGGGAAATACAGAAAGAAACAGAAAGAAATACATTAAGAAACATAAAATATAAATGGATATCACTGGTTTTAAGACTTCTTTCTCACATATTTGGCATTAGGGAAATAATGTAAATGGAAATACAAATTGGAAACCTTCAAGCAAACTTTCAAGGCATTACATTTCCTAGCAAAGCTTCAGAAACTCTGATAATGCTGCTAATAATACTTCGGTGCAGGTCTTTTTCTTTCAAATAGAATTTTTTAATTATTATTTTGAGGTTTTACTAGATCTTTCTGAGCTTTACCAAATTTGCCTAAATCAAAAGTATTTAATTTAATAAAAAAAAAATAGAAAAATGAATTGGAAAACCAATTATGGCAATAAGTGACCCTATTACAGTATTTTAGGACAAATAAACAAAATTGAAACTCAGCAGATGAAACATAATAAATCAAAGTAATTACTTCTGATTCTAGGAATAAAAACGTGAAAAGCTAGTTATAAGTGCAGAGGCTTGATAGTTATTACTGCCTGGCAAGAAAAAATATGTTCAATATTCTGTATGATAGAACATTATTTTGTTCTTACCTGTCTGACCTATCATTTTAATTAGTAGCTCGCTTTTCCCCTTTATTTTTCTAAACCTTTTTCTAAAACTTTCTAAAGTTCTAAAGAAGTTCTAAAACTTCTAAAACTCTAAAACTTTTTCTAAAAAGTGTCTACTACTTGGTCACATACTTCTTTGAAAATAAATAAATAGAATTCTTCAAAAGCTGTGTTGAAATGTATGGCGTGCATGAGTATCAGCCCTCCTAATGGCTTCAATGGAGGATGTATTGTTGAATCCCCCAAGTCTTCTCCAAGAGAAAAAACATGTTTGTGTAGGAGTATCCCAGTCCAAACTCATGATTGCAAAGTAGTTTCAGCAATAGGTGAACACGGAAATGATTTTTTTTAGGCAAAACTTTTTACCAAAATTTAATAATAGAAAGTCAAACTGGCATCTACAAAAGAATGTATGAGGAGGGTGCCAAACATTTGTACATTTATCTTAAGTTTTTACCTTACATGTATCCATGATTAATACAAAATTTTTCCCATAAATTTACTTATTTTAGTATTTTTTCGTTCTTGTCCAAAGTAAAGATGATTTCAAGTCAGCCTCATTGTGAATTTTGATAGTAGACTCATGTTTTCTATACAAGGACACAAATACTTAAAGCATGGGGAAACTTAAAATTACAATTTCTATCAAGGGAAAGGACAAAACAGAAATTACTCTCAAAATCCTCAAAGCATTTGCGTCTTGAGCGGTATCTAGTATATACAAGAGGAAATTAGATAAATTTCATATAAAAATAAACATCTGGACTTCAAAGATAACAACAAATAGCAATGCTATTTCATTACATATTTTTGAAACGTTTGTTGTACATACTTACAAAGAGGGTTTTTATGTACTTTTTAAGGTCGTGATACGTGCTGAAGGGAGAGTTCACACACTTATTCTTAGAGATGTCAAGTTAACAGATGCAGGAGAGGTATCACTGACAGCAAAAGATTTCAGAACCCAAGCAAATCTTTTTGTGAAAGGTAAGTCAGTCATTTTAATTATATTCATAATCAGTGTTAATAGTCCATTCATGATTCCCCCTGGACTAGGAAGTTAATTTACAGTATTGAACTTTATGCTTCACAGAAGAGATCAGGAAAGCGGGGAAATACTGGAAATGTGTCATACGTGGGAGATGAATCAGTTCATTAGGATTTCCAGCACTTTATTGCAGAGTTGAACATTCATTTGGCCTTACCCACAAATACTGTCCTTTATGGCTCCCAATGGCTTTTTTTCTGTTCTTTGGGATATCAGAAAACTTGTGAAAGCACAACTACACCATCCATCAAGTGTAAGACATAACATTGACAGTATACTCTCTTGTACTGTTTGCAAGTTGTGTATGGCTAAGAAGTAAAAAAACTGCACACATTTCTAACTAATTTAGTAATTCAAGAAAAAAAAAATAAATAAAATAATTCCTGAAGTTCAGAGTATAACTTCAGAGTCACTAAGATCATGTGGGTATAGTTCAGCTAAAGAAATTGAGTTGCAAGGCTTTGTGATGTTTTGTGATATAAAAAACCCATGAACGAGGTTATCATTCAGTTCAATTTTACAGTAGGCTGAAAATGAGGAAATAAGCTGCATTGACTGAACATGTCTGGGCAATAAAAATAAAAATTTTTAGAAACCCGCTTCATCAGAGACATCTAAGAACCTTTTTGATAAGTCAATCAAGGAAAATTAGTAAACGGTATGAGACAGTCCAACACTAGCATAGGCATGGCTATAATTTAGATCTTTTCTATCAAAAATCTATCTATTTCTTTTAGAACCCCCAGTTGAATTTACTAAACCACTTGAGGACCAGACTGTTGAAGAGGAGGCCACTGCAATACTGGAATGTGAAGTTTCCAGGGAAAATGCAAAAGTTAAATGGTTCAAAAATGGAGAAGAAATTCACAAAACAAAGAAGTATGATATCATTTCTGATGGCAGGGTCAGAAAACTTATTATCCGTGGCTGCACATTGGATGATGCTAAAACATATACCTGTGATGCTAAGGACTTCAAGACATCATGTTTTCTCAATGTGGAACGTGAGTCATTTACAAATTTCTAATGTCTAATGCAAAATGTCTAAGTGCTATAAATGATATATACTAGTGTCTATAACTGGCAAAATTATCAATCTCAGCAGTTTATTCTTCTCTACCAGAGACCTTACTCTACTGATTTTTTTCTTTTCTCTTATAGCCATTCGTGTTGAGTTCCTGAAACCCCTAACTGACCTTGAAGTTAAAGAGAAAGAATCTGCTCGATTTGAATGTGAAATTTCTCGTCCAGGTGTAAAGGTAAATAATAATACTTTTTAATCTGAGTTACTCCTTCAATTAGTGTTTCTTTTAAATTGACAACTTTATTGTGTTGTTACAAAAGAACACAAAACTGAAATCTATGATATGTGTGTTAAAAACCATATTGATTTGTTCTAAAACAGGTGAAATGGTTTAAGGATGGCATTGAAATTAGAAAAGGCAGAAAGTATGACATCATTTCCAAAGGTGCAGAACACATTCTTGTTGTCAGTAAATGTGTCTTCGACGATGAAGCTGAATATGCCTGTGAAGCAAAAACAGCTCGAACTTCAGGCCTACTTACAGTGTTAGGTAAACACATTTTTTTAGAATCTAATCTATAATAAGAAATTTTTTTTTTTTTTTGCTGAAAGGCTTTAATCATCTTTCTAAATTCTTGTTGCAGAGGAAGAGGCTGTTTTCACAAAAAATCTTCCTGATCTTGAAGTAAATGAAAATGACACTGTAAAATTGAGCTGTGAAGTTTCAAAGCCTAATGCCGAAGTTACTTGGTTTAAAGGAGATGAAGAAGTGCCTGATGGTGGTAGATTTGAACACATTTCTGAGGGCCGGAAGAGAATTCTTCTCATACGTAATGCTCATCCTGAAGATGCTGGCAAATATACTTGCAAGCTCCGAAGCTCTAGTACAACAGGAAAACTTACTGTACATGGTAAGAGAGTTATTTTGGTGGCCTTACTTTCTGGGGAAAAAAAAATTAAAAAATCAATAAGAATACACAACTTGGTCTATTCTCTTCATAAATGAAATAAAATAAAAATGTGTATATCTACAAAAATGTTTTCTTTCAGAACTTGCAGCAGAATTTCTTACCAGACCACAAAATATTGAGGTGCTTGAAGGAGAGAAAGCTGAATTTGCCTGTTCGGTATCAAAAGAGGCAATTACAGTACAGTGGCTGAGGGGTGACACAGTCCTGGAGCCTGGTGATAAGTACGACATCATTTCAGATGGCAAAAAGAGAACACTTGTGGTTAAAGACTCTATTCCTGGAGATGCAGGAAAGTATACTGTCATGGTTGGTGAAGCTAAAGCTACAGCACGCTTAACAGTGATTGGTAAGTTTTATTTTATTAACGTGAAGGTGCACATTTTGTTCTTGCACATTTCTTATACCACATAATGTCCTATTTCTTCTGTTTTCTCAATTTCAGAAAAACTCAGGATTATAACTCCCCTTAAAGACCAAGAAGTTAATGAAGGTCAAGAAATTATCTTCAACTGTGAAGTCAATAAAGAAGGTGCCAAAGAGAAATGGTACAAAAATGATGAGGCAATATTTGATAGTGCAAAATACATTATTGTCCAGAAGGATTTAGTTTACACTCTCAGAATCAGAGATGCACAGTTAAAAGATCAAGCTTCCTATACCATCTCACTGTCAAACCAAAGAGGCGAACACGTCAAAAGTTCTGCTGCCTTGACAGTATTAGGTAAATAACTTGCACTGTATTAAAATGAGTTCATCATCTTACATTCATTTTCACATCAGGATCATAAGAATGTGAATTAAGCAGTTTGAGTTTTTTTGTCTTAACAGAGGAGGATCTCAGAATTGTTGAGCCCCTTGAAGACATTGAGACTATGGAAAAGAAAACTGTCACATTCTGGTGCAAAGTAAATCGCCTCAATGCAACCCTCAAATGGACAAAGAATGGTGAAGAGATCACATTCAACAAGCGCATTTTGTACAAAATTGATAAATACAAACACTCACTCATCATTAAAGACTGTGGGTTTATAGATGAAGGTGAATACACTGTTACTGCTGGACAAGACAAATCTGTTGCAGAGCTTCTCATCACAGAAGCACCAGCAGACTTCATTGAACATCTCCGGGACCAGACCGTCACTGAATTTGATGATGCTGTCTTTACATGTCAGCTTTCCAAAGAGAAAGCCAGTGTAAGATGGTACAGAAATGGAAGAGAAATCAAAGAAGGCAAAAAGTATGTATATTTTATTATGCTTGTTAATATACTAACCATGCTTGCTTTACTTTGTGCATTGTCCAGAGACTAAAATACTGCTTGCTTTTCTCCCCCATAAAGGTATCAGTTTGAAAAGGATGGAAATCTGCACAGATTAATCATAAAAGACTGTAGACTAGATGATGAGTGTGAATATTCCTGTGGAGTGGATGACAGGAAATCAAGGGCAAGACTTTTTGTTGAAGGTATGAATAAAATTGAATGGGATTTCTTTCTTAATTATTTAGTAATAGCAAAAGCAATACAGAAGTAACACCACATGAATGGACATTTATTTCAGAAATACCTGTTGAGATCATCCGACCACCACAAGATATTTATGAAGCTCCTGGTGCAGATGTCATCTTCATGGCTGAGTTGAATAAAGATGGTGTAGAGGTCAAATGGTTGAGGAACAACATGATTATCATCCAGGGTGACAAACATCAGATGATGAGTGAAGGAAAGGTCCACAGGTTGCAGGTGTGCGAGATAAAGCCCCGTGACCAAGGGGAGTACAGATTTATTGCCAAAGATAAGGAAGCTAGAGCTAAGCTTGAATTGGCTGGTAAGTTGCTTGTTTTGTGTTTCTTTTATAAAATCTTCGATTAGTGAATTAACTATTTAACTCAATTCATTTTTGTTCTTTCAAAGAGCTGAATTAAAATGAATACATAGTCAGGCTGAGGAAGGTGCATCTGTTACACTGTATGAACTATAATTCAGGCAACAAACATTTTTTTAATTATATCATGCTTCTTCAACTGTTGAGGAAAACATAGGTCACTTTCCAGTTCTATACCAAAGAGCATGAACTGAACTTAAAGGACACAGAACCTTTTCATTGGGTCACTGCAGATCTGAAACACAAAAAATATTTGGCCTACTCATTTCAGTCATATAAGGCATTTAATTCCTAATTGTCTATTTTACAGGATCAGACCAATAAAATGCATTAAAATGATGCTCAAAAAGCAACTCCCTCTTCCTTGGGAACCAGCCTGAGTTTCTTTCTCTAGAGCAATCTAATGAATATATGAAGGATTTGCTTAGAATTTACAGAACAGCTCCTTTTACTTTTCTATGTTAGCTTCTTTGCTGACTACACACATGTATGATTTTTTTTTAATATGTAAGTACTTACTTGTCACATTGATCTTCCTTAGCTGCACCCAGAATCAAGACTGGTGATCAAAACCTTGTGGTTGATGTTGGGAAGCCTTTAACAATGACTGTTCCATATGATGCCTACCCAAGAGCAGAAGCTGAGTGGTTAAAAGAGGAGGAAAGTCTGCCCACAACAACTGTTGATACAACAGCTGACTGCAGTACCTTCAAAATTTATGAAGCAAAGAAATCAGATAAGGGAAGATACAAGGTCATCCTTCGAAACAAACATGGCCAGGCAGAAGCATTCATCAATGTAGAGGTCATTGGTAAGTACTCCCATCATTAAAACCTTGCTTACATCTATTTAAGCCATGGAGTCGGGAAGGGGGGGGGGGAAGATGATGCAATGCCTGAAAATATTGTCCTATCTTTGTTAGATGTTCCGGGTCCAGTTAGAAACTTGGAAGTCACTGAAACTTATGATGGTGAAGTTGGCCTCGCCTGGCAAGAACCAGAAAGTGATGGTGGAAGTAAAATATTAGGCTATGTTATTGAAAGACGTGATATCAAGCGTAAGACCTGGATTATGGTCACTGATCATGCTGAAAATTGTGAATACACTGTTACTGGACTTCAGAAAGGAGGAGTTGAGTACCTCTTCCGTGTTAGTGCACGGAACAGAGTGGGCACTGGTGAGCCAGTGGAAACAGAGAGACCTGTGGAAGCTAAGAGCAAATTTGGTGAGCAAAAGTTATGAAAAAGTCAGTGTTTGATGACAGTGTAAAAAAAAAACAGTACAAACTCTAAGAATAGGTATAAACCACATACCTTGTTTTTCTTTTTCTCACCAAAATAAAATGCAGAAGTTCCTGGTCCTCCTCAAAACGTAGAAGTTACTGATGTGAACAGGTTTGGAGCTACCCTTACCTGGGAACCACCTGAGTATGATGGAGGATCTCCAATTACTGGCTACGTTATTGAACTGCGCAACAGAGCTTCCATCAAATGGGAGCCAGCTATGACTACTGGAGCTGATGAACTGTCAGCTGTCCTGACTGATGTTGTGGAAAACGAAGAATATTTCTTCAGAGTTAGAGCTCAAAACATGGTTGGAGTTGGCAAACCAAGTCCTGCTACACGTGCAGTAAAAATTATGGACCCAGTCGGTAAGTATGCAAACCCTGATTGTGGTTACATTATGACACAGGGAACATTTTGGCTGTTTATAAATTACATGTGCGGGAAAGTTCAATTGAGAAACATGTGTGCTGCAAATACCACGTACAGTTAGATTTTTCCTACTTCTGTCCTTCCAATGTATCAGAAGTACCTTGCTACCATTTGGTTGAGTAAGAACTCCAAATACTTTTGCTCTGAAATTAGGATTCAACCTCAATTTCTAAAAAACAGTTTAGAAAAAAACTGTGCAAAGGCTGATAAGGAGAACCATACTCCTTTATCAGTTGCAAAAATTTATTTTTCTCAAATTATTTTCAGAGAGACCAAGTCCTCCCATTAACCTTGATCATTCAGATCAAACTAAGTCATCAGTGCAGCTTACATGGGAACCTCCTCTTGAAGATGGAGGAAGTCCAGTCTTGGGCTATATTGTTGAAAAGCAAGAGAAAGGAACAGACAAATGGATTCGCTGTAACCCAAAACTGGTACCTGCTCTTACTTTTAAGGTAAGATGTTCTGTTCACCAACAAAGTACTCAAAATGTGTAGATATCTTTAATATGAGTAAAAATATGATTACTCGTGCTTTTTAGGTAACTGGATTGAAACCAGGATCCAGTTATTACTATAGAGTCTCAGCAGAAAATGCAGCTGGTGTGTCTGACCCAGCAGAAGCTATTGGTCCATTAACTGCAGATGATACTTTTGGTAAGCCATATACTATTTATTAAAGATAATTAATCAGATAAGACACAGAATTAAAATGCATCTTGTGGGTAATATGTCTATTTTTCACCAGATAATTGTGATGCCAACTGGTATAAAGAGCTTTAGACCTTTGAGATTCTGAGCTACTCCCCCTCCATTATGAATTCTGCAGATAATAAGCTGTACTATTAGATAGAGACCTATTAGGCTGCCTGAAAAGCAAGTCTCCTGACTTGGCTTTGTGGAAGGTGGGAGGTAGCAGAAGGAGAAAAAGGCAGAGAAAATACAAATTTTTTATATTAATGAGCAAATTAGATCTCCTACTTGATAAGGCTAAGCTGCCTTATCATCTCACAGATTTCTAAAAAATATTTAGCCAGGAGAGGTAGGGAGTGTTAAGCCACAGCTAGGCCTAGACAGCTCCAACCTTCAGACTGAGATACAGTCAGAATCAGCCTCTCAACAGAGCTAACATTAGCCATATTCAGAACGTCTGAAAATATTTCTTCAAATCCATTTTTCTCTTTTTCCAGTTGGGCCTACGATGGACCTAAGTGCATTTAAAGATGGGCTGGAGGTTATTGTTCCAGAGCCAATCAAGATCCGTGTTCCCATCACTGGCTACCCTGTGCCAACTGCCACATGGTCTTTTGGTGATCAAGTCTTAGAAGAGGGAGATCGTGTAACAATGAAGACCACGGCTTCCTTTGCAGAACTTGTAATCACTCCAAGTGAACGTCCAGACAAGGGAATTTATTCCTTAATATTAGAAAACCCTGTGTCGTCTGTCTCAGGAGAAATTGATGTTAACGTCATTGGTAAGTGCACCAGTCTATTTGTGTATATATTCTAGCAACATCATATCATGTTTGCCTTGCTAAGACCTAGTTAGGTTAATAATGTGAAATCACACAACTTTCAGTAAACCAAGTATATTAAAATATAACTAAAAATTAGAAATCCATCCTCAAAAAAAAAAAAATCCCTCTTTTCTGGTGTTAATTATTCAACTTTGCTGCTTAAGGAAGAATGACTAAGAAGTAAGTCTTCTGGCAGATAGATTGCATAGAGATCATCTGTCAAACTCTGTGAAATAATTAATACAATTTCTGTGATTTTTAGCTTGTCCAAGTGCACCAAGAGAACTTAAAGTTTTAGACATAGTTAAGAATACAGTACAGCTGTCATGGGAACCTCCAGAAGATGACGGTGGAAGTCCAGTTACTGGCTATATAATTGAAAAACGTGAAGTCAGCCGGAAAACATGGAACAAAGTAAGTTCATTATTTCTCATTTCAATTTCTATTTGCTTTACTGTTTTCACATGTGCTACAGAATTTTGTGTCTAGTTTTGGTAATTGCTCTTTGGAAATAAATTTTAGAAACACATTGGAGCTTTCCTTCTCTTTAGGTTATGGACCATGTTGTTGACCAAGAATTCACTGTACCTGACCTCATCCAAGGGAAAGAATATATATTTAGAGTTTCTGCATGTAATAAATGTGGCCCAGGAGAACCTGCATATATTGATGAACCTGTAGATATGTCAGCACCAGCAAGTGAGTCAACTGTTTCACATGAGGCTGATTTCCTGTTTCTGAAATCTTCCTGATTTTTTTCAAAATAACATGTAAAAAAAAAATCTTCCTTAGGCTAGTTTCTAAGACCCTGTATATTTTTAATTTTAATAGCGGTGCCCGATCCACCAGAGAATGTTAAATGGAGAAATCCAACATCAAAAGGAATCTTCCTAATGTGGGAGCCTCCCAAATATGATGGTGGTGCCCGCATTAAGGGTTATCTGGTAGAAAAATCCCAACGTGGCACAGACAAGTGGGAGATATGTGGGGAGCCTGTTGTTGAAACAAAGTAAGTAAAATAAAATCAGAAAGTATATCCTTTCAACTAACAGAACCATCCTCACCACCTTAAATATCTCGATTATTTCTTTAATAAACAGAATGGAAGTAACAAAGCTCGAGGAAGGGGAATGGTATGCATATCGGGTTAAGGCTTTGAACAGAATAGGAGCTAGCAAGCCAAGTAAGCCAACAGATGATATTCAGGCCATTGATGCAAAAGGTAATTACTTCAATCACTGAATTACAATAGCTACTTTATTTTTACCAGTCTCTGAAATACTGTTTCTATAACATTGTTTTCATTCTCTCCTGAATCAGAGGCTCCAGAAATTTTCTTAGATGTGAAGCTTCTTGCTGGACTTACTGTGAAAGCTGGAACTAAAATTGAGCTACCAGCTAAAGTAACTGGAAAGCCTGAGCCCCAGATTACTTGGACCAAGGCTGACAAAATTTTGAGACCTGACAACAGAATCACCATCGAAACCAAACCTAATCATTCTACAGTCACTATTACAGACAGCAAGAGGAGTGACAGTGGAACCTATATTATAGAAGCTGTAAATTCCAGTGGACGTGCTACTGCTGTTGTTGAAGTTAATGTTCTTGGTATGCATGTATTTTATGTTGTTTATAAAAATCATTAGTAATGTACTGGTGAATGCAAGCAGAAGATTAACATTTACATCTTGTCTTCTACAGATAAACCTGGTCCACCAGCTGCATTTGATGTATCAGAAATTACAAATGAATCCTGCCTTCTGACGTGGAATCCTCCACGAGATGATGGGGGTTCTAAAATTACAAACTATGTCCTTGAGAAAAGAGCTACAGACAGTGAAATATGGCACAAGTTGTCATCGACTATTAAGGACACAAACTTCAGAGCTACCAATTTAACTCCTCATAAAGAATATGTGTTCCGAGTCAGTGCCGAGAACATGTACGGTATTGGGGAGCCAGCACAGTGTGAACCCATCATTGCAAAATATTCATTTGGTTAGTTAATTAAATTAATGTTAAATTTTTACAATATTTTAACAGGGAAAAAAAGCCAAACATACGTGTGATTGTTTTCTTTTTTAAAAAATTTGTTAATTTATACAGATCCACCAGGCCCTCCAACAGGTCTCAAGCCTACAGAAGTCACTAGAGATTCAGTCACCTTAACTTGGAATGAACCAGATGAAGATGGTGGCAGCCCCATAACTGGATACTGGGTTGAAAGATATGATCCTGAGCAAGATAAATGGATAAAATGCAATAAAATGCCAGTGAAAGATACCACATTCAAGTAAGACTGTAGTCAGTTTAGTCTGAAGTAGGTCACAGAGACATAAAAATGTAACAGCAGGTTTTCAAACAAGCATTGTTCTTACTGTGTTTCCCTGTTTCCGTAAGTTTAGATACAACTAACATCTGATGGCATGCTTTTTCAATACGTAGTTCTAAAGAGCATCTTTACAGAACAGTGAAACATCTCTTTTTTTTAAATAGAATCATAGAATAGTTTGGGTTGGAAGGAACCTTTGAAGGTCATCTCGTCCAATTTCCCATGTGAAGAGCAACTAGATTCGGTTTGTCAGAGCCCGGCCCAACCTGATCTTGAATGTTTCCACAGCTGGGGCAACCATCACCTCTCTGGGCAACCTGTTCTATTGTTTCACCACCCACATTGTAAAAAATTTCCTTATAACAAGTCTAAATTTTCCCTTTTATTTTAAAGGCATCACCCATTGCAAGAGGCCCTTGTTAAAAAGTTTTGACATGGGGTCTCACCAAAGTGGAGTAGAACATTATGTTTAATAATTTCAGTGCTATGTGACTCTTCATAAGACATTCTAAAATAGCAGACATAGCCATCTCAGATATCAGTTTGCCAAAACCCTGGATTTTTTTTTTCTCATGATACTCATATTAACTAACTACCATAGAACATGCAAAAATGTAAGATGATTCTCAAAACATTGGTTTCTGTGTCACGGTGCACCATTTTATTGTTGACAAAATACCTACTTTGAATGTTCACCGCTTCATAAAACATCATTAGCAGTAATCTGGATATTTTCAGATTTTACCAAGTACTAAATAGTAGAAGTAATAATGTTTTAGGTATGAGTTAACATGTAGATTTGGTTTAATCAAACATAATTTTTATTTCCAGAGTTAAAGGTCTTACAAATAAGAAGAAATATAAGTTCCGTGTCTTGGCAGAGAATCTTGCAGGACCTGGAAAACCAAGCAAGGAAACAGAGCCAATATTAGTGAAAGACCCAATTGGTATAATAAACACATTTTTAATGTTTTCATTTAAGAACAACAAAAAATCTCTTTGTTTTCAATCATGTAATTAATACTGGGCTCATCTTTAGATCCACCATGGCCTCCTGGAAAGCCAACTGTGAAAGACGTTGGCAAGACATCATTATTCCTGAATTGGACAAAGCCAGAACATGATGGAGGGGCAAAGATCGAATCTTATGTCATTGAATTGCTAAAGACCGGAACAGATGAGTGGGTGAGAGTAGCTGAAGGAGTTCCCACAACTGAACACTTCCTCAAAGGGCTTATGGAGAAACAAGAATATTCATTCCGTGTAAGAGCTGTGAACAAGGCTGGTGAGAGTGAGCCCAGTGAACCCAGTGACCCTGTACTGTGCAAGGAGAGGCTCTGTGAGTATTTTTCAGAACGTGCTGCTACTGCAGATACAGGGCCTTTGTCTTTAAAAGCCCTACATCTGCCTGTCTCTGTAGGTACCAAGTGAACTCTTGGAAGGCTTATTAAGTATTAGAATTTCCTTGCTTCAGCTAAGAAAATACCAAGCTTTAATGGTTTTCGTGTATTCCCTGTCTTCCAAGATCTTTGATGGGAAATATGCTAATTTGTTTTACCTTCTTTTTCTATTTTACAGATCCTCCTTCACCACCTCGGTGGCTTGAGGTTATCAATATTACTAAAAATACAGCAGATCTTAAATGGACAGCACCAGAAAAAGATGGTGGTTCCCCAATTACCAACTACATTGTAGAGAAGAGAGATGTAAGGCGAAAAGGCTGGCAGACAGTTGATACAACAGTGAAAGATACCAAGTACACAGTGAGCCCACTGACTGAAGGCTCATTATATGTGTTCCGTGTGGCTGCTGAAAATGCCATTGGGCAGAGTGACTATTGTGAAATTGAAGATTCAGTGCTTGCTAAAGATACTTTCAGTAAGTTTCAGATTTCCTTACTGAGTGATCAGTAGAAACAGCTCAAGTGTAATGGATTCCTATTCTTATAATGTGTGCATTTTTTTCTTTAGCAACCCCTGGGCCTCCCTATGCTCTTACAATAGTTGAAGTGACAAAAGGTCATGTTGATTTGAAATGGGAACCACCTAAGAATGATGGTGGCAGACCTATTCAAAGGTAAGGTCATTTACAGTTCGTTTAGTGTTTCCTGTAGATGAAGACTTTTTTGTGAATGAGGGCATTTCTCTCAAAATGTTTTAATTTTAAATGATCACATTGTATATGAAAAAGATGTAGATGGATATAAGGATTTAAAATCAGTTTAAATGAAAATGCAACCATATCTCCAGTTCCTCCAGAGCTGTAGCCACCTAGACCCATCTACCAAGTAATATTATTATATTTTCCTTCTGCTGTAATTTCTCATTCAAACTGTATACACTCAGCTAAGGTGAAGCCTCATCTATCTTATGTGAATTCTCTTCATTATAACATTTTTCCAAGAAACTGTTTGGGTGGTTTCTAACATCCTTTTCCTTGGTTTCTGAAGTATCTGTCCTCTGAAATTCACCTTGAATTCCAGTTAGATTTTTTTCTGCTTTATATTTTCACAATTCCTCTCTTTCCCAATCACAGCAAACATATCTTAAACTGACAACTACAGAGCTCTGCCTGAAGCAACATAAGTTGTTTAATTTGTATTACTTTCCCATCACCTATCATAGGCAGAATTTTGACAGCTGAGTCACTCACAGATAATATGTACAAATATTCTCAGTGGACTAACCACTGAGATCAAAACTAGAAAATATACAAGTATAGCTTGTTTGGTTTTTTTTTTCCTCTGTAACCTACAAAAACCTGAGAGCACCACAAAAGTTCAAGAACTGGCTTTTAGAATTGAGTCTTTCAGTAGTGTCAGCCCCATTATGTCCAAAACGTAACAGGACTACTAGGAGTAAGTGACAAATATGTGAAATAAATTTAATTTAATATCTTACCTATTACTCTCTCTACTTTTCCATTGGCCAAACTATTTTGATCATTCTGTATCTATTTAATCAAGCAAGAAGTCTGAAGTATTCATATTTCAACACTGATAGTATTTTCCCCAATTTATTCAGATACGTTATTGAAAAGAAAGAAAAACTAGCCACTCGTTGGGTAAAAGCTGGCAAGACAGCTGGTCCAGATTGCAATTTCAGAGTGACTGACGTCATTGAAGGCATAGATGTTCAGTTCCAGGTTCGTGCAGAAAATGAAGCTGGCTGTGGTCATCCCAGTGAACCAACCGACCTCATTCATATTGAAGATCCTACAAGTAAGTAGTAGTATAATATACAGTGCATGGATTATGGAAGCAGTGTGTACTGTGTAGAACAGATATTCTGGGAGAAAGATGACACAATTCTTCTCCATTTCTACAGGCCCTCCTTCACCTCCTCAAGATTTACATGTCACAGATGCAGGTCGAAAGCATATTTGCATTGCATGGAAACCACCTGAGAAGAATGGTGGAAGCCCTATTATTGGGTATAATGTTGAGATGTGCGAAGCAGGAACTGAAAAATGGATGCGAATCAATTCTCGTCCAATAAAAGATCTAAAATGTAAAGTGGAGGAAGGTGTTGTTCCAGACAAGGAATATGTGCTGAGAGTCAGAGCTGTCAATGCTGTTGGAGCTAGTGAGCCATCAGACATCTCAGAAAAAGTTGTTGCCAAGGACCCAGACTGTAAGAATAGATTCCTTTTTTTCTTTTTTTTTTAACATCTGCAAAACTGAAAAAAAGAATCTTGTTCAGCAACTTTCTACTAATATTGTAATTATTTTTACAGGTAATCCAACTATTGATCTAAAAACTCGTGACATCGTTGTTGTTAAAGGACAGAAATTAAGTATCCCTATACCCTTCAGAGCTGTTCCGTCCCCAACTATAACATGGCACAAAGATGGCAAAGAGTTGAAAGCTGGTGACAGAACAACAATGAAGAGTGACTACACCTCTGCATTGCTTGAAGTCATAGACAGTGTTCATGCTGATGCTGGTGTTTATACTATCACATTGGAGAACAAGCTGGCATCAACAACTGGCTCAGTCAACGTCAAAGTCATAGGTAACCAGGCTTCCTCCATTCTGAGAAAGATACTATCCTCACTGAGCCCTGTGCTGAGAAAAGACAGGGCGAGGAAAATCCCTTTTCTACCACATGGAAGAATCACTTCAACTCAGACACATGTAGAATTCCATAAACATATTAATGTTACAAAATCCCATCAAAAAAATACTTTACCCTAAATTAGTCTAACTAGTCAGTGGCTGCTCAAAGCCCAATTATTTTAAATAGTCATCATATAAATATAAAAAAGCCCATAAGAATTCTCTATATTTTTCACCTTTAGGAACACAAATTCATATATATGAATATATATGTATAGAAAACTTTTGTGGTTTTAATCTGCATTCTGCAAAGTAAAGAATTGTAAGATAATTTCATATTTGTAATAACAGTTTGACATTTATTTAGTTAGCTAATTTTATTATTCTTTTTTAAAACAGGTCCACCTGGACAGTGTAAAGACATTAAGGCAAGTGAAGTAACTAAGAATTCTTGCAAAGTGTCCTGGGAACCTCCAGACTTTGATGGTGGTACTCCTATTCTGCATTATGTTCTGGAACGCAGAGAAGCTGGTCGTAGAACATATATCCCAGTCATGTCTGGTGAAAATAAGCTTTCATGGCAAGTCAAAGATCTTATTCCAAACAGTGAATATTACTTCCGTGTTAAAGCTGTAAATAAGATTGGAGGAGGTGAATATCTTGAACTAAGAAACCCAATCATTGCAGAAGACCCAAAGCGTAAGTTTTTTTCTCTATGAAATAATCTAGAAAATTTAATTTTAACTAAAATTTTTGTGCTTTCTTTTCTCATATGATTCGTCTTTTTCTACTCTTCCACAGAGCCTCCAGATCCTCCTGTTGACCTTGAGGTTCATAATCCAACATCAAAATCAGTAACACTTACATGGAAACCACCCCTGTTTGATGGTGGAAGCAAGATTATGGGCTACATAATAGAAAAGCTTGCAAAGGGCAAGGAGAGATGGGAGAGATGCAATGATTATCTGGTACCTCTACTAACCTACCCAGTGAAAGGTCTTGAGGAAGGAAAGGAATATCAGTTTCGTGTTCGTGCTGAGAATGCTGCTGGCATCAGTGAACCTTCTCGGATCACTCCTTTTGTGAAAGCTGTGGATCCTATTGGTATGAATCCCTCATTCAATTGTTTGTAGCAATTGCCATATATCCTCAAATATAAGTGGAAGATTCTATTCTCCATTTACCTTTCTGTGTTATTACAGAGGCTCCAAAAGTCTTCCTTGCTGCAAACCTGCAGTCTGGCCTTGAGGTGAAGAGAGGTGATGAGATCATACTTGAGGCACATATTTCAGGATCACCTTATCCATCTATCACTTGGCTGAGGAATGATGAAATTGTCAGACCAGAGGAAATCAAGAAGAGAGTAACAACATATACGAGGAAAAAGAAAGGTGAAGCTGAAGAAGAGGAACCTTTCCAGCTTTCACTGCCAGAACGTATGAGCATTGACAACCATAAAGAAGGAGAGTCAGTACTATCAATTCGTGACTCCATCAGAGCTGACCATGGCACGTTTACAATTAAAGTGGAAAATGATCATGGTGTTGCAAAAGCCTCATGTGAAGTCAATGTGTTAGGTTCGTAATGAATGTCCTCAAAACTCCCTAGTTGTTCAGAGTATCGCATAAGAAGCGTAAAGATGAATATTCATATTTTTTCTTAATTTACTAACAGATACACCAGGACCTCCAGTCAACTTTGTATTTGAAGATGTGAGGAAAAATTCTGTCATTTGCAAGTGGGAGCCTCCCCTTGATGATGGTGGAAGTGAAATCCTAAACTATGTGCTGGAAAAGAAAGATAATACAAAAGCTGAAATGGGCTGGGTCACTGTCAATTCAACACTCAGGCATTGCAAATTCCATGTAACAAAACTAATTGAAGGAAAAGAATATCTCTTCCGTGTACTTGCTGAAAATAGAGTTGGATCAGGGCCACCATGTGTTTCAAAACCAATGACAGCAAAAGACCCTTTCTGTAAGTTTTAATTTTGAAATGCAAACTTTCCAGAAAACCTGTGTAAAGCTGCACAAACTGTTAGAACACTCAGCTTCATCTATGTGAATGTTTCCCAGAAGAAACTTGACCAATGTAATTATTTATTGCACATTTTAAACCATAGAAATAAAGGGGAAAATTGAAAACATTACAATTTCAGTACTCAAAAAAATAAGAATGACAATCACGGTCACAAAACTTTACCCGTAAAACACTTAATATCTGAATAGTGATATTCTCTGTGTTCAATAGACTAATATTCTTACCAAAAGAGAGAATCCCTGCAAGTTTGATTACTGGTTGCAGTTAGGAATCACATTTTCTGAGAAAGAGACTAGAAGAACTATGAATGACTTAAAATTAGTAATTTCTTAGATCTCTCTTAGCTTTCAGTAACCTCAGAAGAAGACAGCAATGATGACAAAATTATAATTCTTTTTTCAGCTCCACCAGATCCACCTAATAAGCCTGATGTGCAAGATGTTACCAGCAACAGTATGTTGGTTAAATGGAATGAACCAAAAGACAATGGCAGCCCGATCACAGGATATTGGATTGAAAAACGTGAAATTAATAGTACTCACTGGGCTCGTGTCAACAGGAACCTTGTGAATGCTTTGGAAATAAAAGTTGAAGGTCTTTTGGAAGGATTAACCTACATCTTTAGAGTATGTGCTGAAAATGCAGCTGGCCCTGGTAAATTTAGTCCACCATCAGATCCAAAAACTGCACAGGATCCAATAAGTAAGTAGCTTAGAAGAAGCTAATAGCAGACATGTGACGGAATAGTATTCATAGCCTTTAACTTTGATTTACACCTATTTATTTATATATACCTATTTATTTATTTATAGTGCCACCTGGTCCACCAATTCCAAGGGTTGCTGATACAAGCTCAACTTCTATTGAGTTAGAATGGGAACCTCCTGTATATAATGGCGGTGGAGATATCACTGGATACCATGTATACAAACAACTGATGGGAGTAAACGAGTGGTCACGTTGCACAGAGAAACCCATTAAGGTTCGACAGTATACTGTTAAAGAAGTCAGAGAAGGTGCAGACTATAAACTTCGTGTTACTGCACTTAATGCAGCTGGTGAAGGACCACCTGGTGAAACCGAACCAGTAACAGTTGCAGAACCCCAAGGTATTGCAATTGTATTACTTTCAAGAAATGTCCACCTGCATAAAAGGTGGTTTTGGATCTCTCCCTTGAACTAACAAACTGTTTCTCTCTCTTCTGCAGAGCCTCCCACTGTTGAGCTGGATGTTTCTGTCAAAGCAGGCATTCAAATCATGGCTGGGCAAACTATTAACATTCCTGCTACTGTGACAGGCCGTCCTACTCCCACCATTGTATGGGCTGTGGAGGAGGGTGAATTAGACAAAGATAGAGTTGTTATTGAAAACGTTGGCACAAAATCTGAGTTAACCATTAAGAATGCATTGAGAAAAGACCATGGAAGATACGTAATTACTGCTACCAATAGCAGTGGTTCCAAATCTGCAGGAACCAGAGTAGAAGTATTTGGTAAGAAGAAATATTCCCTGCCTGAAATCAACTAAGCATTTTTGGTAAGGTAATCTTTGGGCTTTATCCTATTTTCTTTATTTCATTTTTCAGATGTTCCTGGGCCAGTCCTTGACCTAAAGCCAGTGGTCACAAACAGAAAGATGTGTTTGCTTAACTGGTCTGATCCTGAAGATGATGGTGGCAGTGATATCATAGGCTTCATTGTTGAACGAAAGGATGCCAAAATGCATACATGGAGACTAGCTGTAGACACAGAGAGATCTAAATGTGACATTACAGGTCTAGTTGAAGGACAGGAATATAAATTCCGTGTTAGTGCCAAGAACAAGTTTGGTACTGGTCCACCTGTTGAAATAGGACCCATTCTTGCAGTTGATCCATTAGGTAAGATGATTATTTTTATGGGACTTTTTAAACAATTTCTAATTGTAGGTTATTAAACCAGTATTATTATGTAGATTGCTTTCTATAAAGAAAGTATCTATTTTTCTGCTACATGGATAAAGCGTCTGCCTTCGATTAATTACTTCAGTCAGATCTCTCAATCAGTTCCGTAAAACTACTATGGTTCTTTATGTAACAAAATACTGATGTCAGCTGAGACACTGCTCATTACTTTTTCATCTGCATACATGAGAAACCTTGTACTATCCATATTCAGATGTTCTGCATAGAAAAGCTATGGCTTTAAAAATCCAGGGCTATTGTATTCATATGATTAAAAATTCTGTAATTATTTAGTAATTTTTTTTCATTATTATTTATCTATGTTAATAGGCCCTCCAACGGCACCTGAGAGGTTCATGTACACAGAGAGGACGAAGTCAACCATTACACTTGATTGGAA
This sequence comes from Scolopax mira, assembly GCA_004320125.1. NCBI lineage: Eukaryota > Metazoa > Chordata > Aves > Charadriiformes > Scolopacidae > Scolopax > Scolopax mira. The sequence continues at coordinate 40,487 of BJBW01006499.1, forward strand.
GCCTCCACGTAGTGATGGTGGCAGTCCTGTCTTGGGATATATTGTTGAGAAGAGGAGACATGATTCAAAAGACTATGAAAGAGTTAATGCAAGGCTCTGTCCAAAAACATCTCTTCTTGTTGAAAAGCTTGACGAACTTCACATGTATGAATTCCGTGTCAAAGCTGTCAATGCTATTGGAGAAAGTGAACCATCATTGCCCCTCAATGTAGTTATACAAGATGATGAAGGTATATCTGCTTTAAAGAAATCCAAACATTTCCACAACACTGCGAGGCAATTTCTCTGTTTCACCTCCATCTTCACTCTCATTTTTCTTCCTGTTTTCAGTACCTCCAACTGTTACATTACGCTTGGCTGTGAGGGGAGATACTATCAAAGTGAAGGCAGGAGAACCAGTTAATATTCCTGCTGATGTGACAGGTCTGCCAATGCCAAAGATTGAATGGGACAAGAATGAAGTTTTAATTGACCAAACATCCAATGCACTTAAGATAACCAAGGAAGAAGTATCTAGAAGTGAGGCAAAAACTGAACTTATCCTGCCTGCAACAGTGAGGGATGATAAAGGCACTTACACTGTGAGAGCTACCAATCGTCTTGGAACTGCATTTCGCAATGTGCATGTTGAAGTTTATGGTAAGGATGTGACATTTTAATAAAATGACAGGTAATAAAATTCTTTAGCCTTTTCCTTAATGTAATTCTATGCTCTCTTGCTTTCATACAGATCGTCCTTCTCCACCAAGAAATCTTGCTGTTTCTGATATTAAAGCAGAATCATGTTACTTAACATGGGATGCACCTCTTGATAATGGTGGTAGTGAAATTACACATTACATTATTGAGAAACGGGATGCTAGTAGGAAGAAATCTGAGTGGGAAGAAGTCTCCAAAAGTGCTGTTGAGAGAAGATTTGGGGTAATTAATAAAATATCTTTATTACATGCTTCAGTATGCATGAAAAATAAAGATAGTACACATCTAATGCAAACTTCTACTTATATAGACACCTATGCTCGTGCTCCATTTAGACTCCAGAATTATTGGATGAATGTTGCCCATCTAAGTACTTGTATTTTCTTCATGGGACAAAACAAAAGAAATTGTTGTCTTTTGCTGCTTAATCTTAGCTGAGTTTAGAAGACATCTTCCTTTCCCTTTACCAGCATTTTTTCATAGTTTTACCAACTGCAAAAACAAACATGATGACATTTTTATTTATGTTTGGTCCTATGAACATGAAATAAGAATATCCCCAAGTCATTGCGAACAGCTGTGCAGTATGTATAAACATAGATATGTTAATGAGATTACAAGAGAGGATTTAAAGTGAAAACTGCTGAAAACTTCAAGTAAATTTATTCTGAAAGTAGCCGACTATTGATTTAAATCTTATTTTTCAGGTATGGAATCTTGCAACAAATGAAAAATATCAATTTAGAGTCCGGGCTGTAAACAAATATGGAATAAGTGATGAATGCCTCTCAGAAAAAGTTGTTATTAAGGATCCGTACGGCCTTCCTGGGCCTCCTGGAAAGCCAAAAATTCTAGATCGCACCAGATCATCAATGCTGGTAACTTGGGAGCCTCCTTTGGACAATGGTGGCAGCCCAATAACTGGCTATTGGCTGGAGAAGAGAGAGGTGGGAGGTGTCTATTGGTCACGTGTTAACAGGGCTCCAGTAACAAAACCAGCAGTAAAAGGTCTAGAGTACAACGTGCTTCGTTTGGCTGAAGGTGTAGAATACCAGTTTAGAGTTATGGCTGAAAATCTTGCTGGAATTGGCCCTCCCAGTGAACCATCAGATCCTGCTTTAGCAGCTGATCCCATATGTAAGTATATAATTTATATGACTATTTTTAAGGACTATATCACACCATAAGCAAAATGTGCTACTATTATTTATATTGAATTTAATGCAATTAATCCAATTCATTAAACCAAAAGGAATATATTGACACAAAGTAGTTAAGTAGCTTCCTCTGTCAACGTTTTAAAAATAATCAGCATTAATTTACTTTATCTCTTTTATGAACCTTTAACTGTGATTACACCAATGCAAATATTGCCAAATAAACCAGATTTTTATATTCTTGTTTTTCTTTAAGTTCAAATTCAATCTTTATCCTTGTACCTTAAATATCCTTTAATGATATATGTAATATATGTAATTATTATGCATGTTCTGGGATTATATACTCTATGTATGACAAGAAAATGAAAATACTTGCATTCTTCTAGAAAATAGAGGTAGACACTAACTCTCAGGTAATTTTTACTTGCTCTTGTTTTACAAGTTGTGCCTGGTCCGCCATCTTGCCCAGAGGTCAAAGACAAAACCAAATCATCTGTAGCTCTTGCATGGAAGCCTCCACAAAAGGATGGTGGCAGTCCTATAAAAGGATATATTGTTGAAATGCAAGATGAAGGTAGTACTGACTGGAAGAAGGTGAATGAAGGAGACAAACTCTTTCCTACTTGTGAATGTGTTATTCCCGACTTGAAAGAACTCAGAAAATACCGATTTAGGGTGAAAGCTGTAAATGCTGCTGGAGAATCAGAACCAAGTCCTGCAACATCAGAAATACCTATCCAAGATATTCTAGGTAAGTGTTCTTGGAATTAATTTAGATATTTATGTCTAAATGCCACCTACTGCGTTGAGTGTTCAAGAAGGATGTCAAGCAAGCCAAAGTCAAAAGAGAACAATTATGCAAAAATGTAACAAAAGATTGACACACATTTTTGAAAGTGTCATGATGAACATTTCCAAGGCAGGATCCATCAGAAAACTGATGGGATACCTACAGTCAAGCAAAGGAAATAATGTGTATTTTATGAAGAAATGACTACAACATTTTCTATTTGGATATTTCTCGGCTTCATTTTTGCACACCCAGCCTTTCTCACATAAGCATGCATTCTGCATGCTTGTAAGGGGGTTTAGGTCAGTGCTGAAGAAATTTGCTTTCCATAGCTCTTAAAATTTACATATTAAAATATTTTTGCAGAGGAACCAGAAATCTTCCTTGATATTGGAGCACAAGATTTGCTCTCTTGTCGTGCTGGCACAACAATTAAAATCCCAGCTGTTATCAAGGGTCGTCCAATTCCAAAAACATTTTGGGAGTTTGAAGGAAAAGCAAAGACAACAGCAAAGGTTGGTAAAATAAAAAGCTTTTTTCTACATGTGTTTCTAGACACTTAAGCCTATTGCCTTTTATATTTACATTGTTTCCCTTTGTTTGTAGGAGGGAGGTCATAACGTACCTGAAGAAGCTCAGGTAAAGCAAACAATTTTTGTAACTCTAGTATTGTTGCATTTTTCAAACATAAATATTTAAAGTTGATCTATAACTTCTTTTTCTTTTTATAATATACAGGTGGAAGCAACTGATACACGTTCAGTGATTATCATCCCTGAGTGCAACAGAAGTCATTCTGGACGATACAGTATTACAGCAAAGAACAAAGCAGGACAAAAAACTGTGCATATCAGAGTCAATGTGCTTGGTATGGTTTACACATATTGAAGTGTTCAAATACTAGCTTGTAGTCTTATTTTTCTACCTATGCAAAATGGTTTCTGTTGTGCTTTTACCTTAACAGATGTCCCAGGTCCACCAAAAGACCTGAAAGTAAGTGATATCACAAGAGGTAGCTGTAAACTTTCATGGAAGATGCCAGATGATGATGGCGGAGATAGAATCAGAGGCTATGTTATAGAGAAAAGAACTATTGATGGCAAGGCCTGGACTAAAGTCAATGCAAACTGTGGAAGTACTTCCTTTGTTGTACCTGATCTCATATCTGGCCAAGAGTATTTCTTCCGGGTACGTGCAGAAAACCGTTTTGGTGTTGGACCTCCTGCAGAAACCATTCAAAGAACCACAGCCAGGGATCCAATCCGTAAGTGCAATCAAAGTCAAACAAATTATTTAAAGCCAGGTAGTACTGTACAGTGAATTTATTCACATTTGTGGTTTTTTTGTAAAGATCCTCCTGATCCACCTATTAAACTGAGGATTGGCCTGGTAACTAAGAACACAGTGAGCTTGACATGGAAACCACCAAAGAACGATGGTGGAGCTCCTGTTACACATTATAATGTTGAATGTCTCCGCTGGGATCGTACTGGAGAAGTGAAAGAGACTTGGAAGCAATGCAACAGACGTGATGTGGAAGAAACAAAGTTTACTGTTGAGGATCTTGTGGAAGGTGGAGAATATGAATTCAGAGTCAAAGCTGTAAATATAGCAGGTCCTAGTAGGCCTTCAGCAACTGTTGGTCCACTTGTTGTCAAAGACCAGACATGTAAGTACAGACTAATACCAGTAAATACAAATTCTGTTTTAAAACTATGAAGTATTTTTGTATGTTAATTTTTTCAACTTTTCGTTGTAGGCCCACCGTCTATTGAACTCAAAGAATTTATGGAGGTTGAAGAAGGAACAGATGTTAACATTGTGGCCAAGATAAAGGGTGTGCCTTTCCCCACATTAACATGGTTAAAAGCTTCTCCAAAGAAACCAGATGACAAAACACCAGTGGTGTATGATCAACATGTCAACAAGATCGTTGGGGAAGACACTTGCACTTTATTGATTCAACAGTCTCGCAGAAGTGATACAGGCTTATATACTATAACAGCTGTAAATGATCTGGGAACTGCTTCAAAGGAGATGAGACTAAATGTTCTGGGTAGATATCAAGAACTCTTATACATTGCATAAATTGATAGCATTTATGTGATACTTTATTTTAATAGCATTTGAACTAATTCTTCTTTATTAAAATGTGTCTTTTAGGTCGTCCTGGACCTCCAGTGGGACCCATTAAATTTGAATCCATTTTGGCTGATAAAATGACATTATCATGGCTTCCTCCATTAGATGATGGTGGTTCTAAGATTACGAACTATGTTATAGAGAAAAAAGAAGCAAATAGGAAGACATGGGTTCCTGTTACTAATGAGCCTAAGGAATGTTTATTTACTGTTCCTAAGTTGATGGAAGGCCATGAATATGTGTTCCGCATTATGGCACAAAACAAATATGGTATTGGAGAACCTTTGGACAGTGAACCAGAAACAGCACGAAACCTTTTCAGTAAGTAGGAACGTGCTTTCAGATTACGTCAGTTGTTTTCATACACTGGTATATGTACAGCATCTGTTAAATATCATTACTGCTTTTCTCTCTTCACATAAGTATATTTTCTACAACAGCTTCAAGAGAGTGCATAGCTCTGTTTTGCTCTCTAGCTATCTCCATCTTACTTTAGCATTACTTTTTTAAAAGCTACATGTTAATTTTTTCCCACAGCTGTTCCTGGACCTTGTGACAAGCCAACAGTTAGCAGTATAACACGTGACTCAATGACTGTAAACTGGGAAGAACCAGAACATGATGGTGGCTCTCCTATTACTGGTTACTGGTTGGAGCGCAAAGAGACTACCGGAAAGAGATGGACGAGGGTTAACCGTGATCCTATCAAACCTATGACACTGGGGGTTTCATACAAAGTTACAGGTCTTATTGAAGGCTCTGAATATCAGTTCCGTGTTTCAGCTATCAATGCAGCTGGTGTTGGTCCACCAAGCATGCCATCTGATCCAGCAGTTGCTAGAGATCCCATTGGTAAATATTTTAGATTCCTGGGTTTGAATTTGAAAAGATTCAGATAAGAACATAGAATGTATTTATGCTGTACTGTTATGATATATACATTATGCTGTAATGGTATAATATTTTTCAGCCCCACCTGGCCCTCCTATTCCAAAAGTCACTGATTGGACAAAGTCTTCTGTAGACTTGGAGTGGAGTCCACCACTAAAGGATGGTGGTTCTAGGGTTACTGGCTACATTGTTGAGTATAAAGAGGAAGGAAAGGAAGAATGGGAACGGGTAGGTGGAAAACTATTACAGAATCTGTGTTTCTTCTCTCTGTGTGTCTATCAAATGAAATCCCTCCAAAAAATACATTTTTAAAAAATTTTCACTCTATAAGTTATTTTATAAAGGTTCATACTTTGCTTATAATTATCTTCATATGTTTAAAATATAAGACCAAATTTAAAAGTCAGTAATTGCCCCTCCACAACATCAAGTCAACTTTGCAGTTTCCTAAACTTAGAATTTTAAAATTTCCTTTTAAAGACATGAGAAAATATGTAGATAATTTGTGATAGAACAAAAGACAAGATAAAGGTAGAACTGTCACAAAAGTAATTCTCCCTGGTATCAGATTGTGGCAAATCATTTGCGACTACTGTGTCCCTACATTTTCCTACTGTTTGCAATAATGCATCACTGAAGTGTGTATTTTTTTCAATAATGCATTGCTGACAATTATTTTTTTTAATAATGCATTACTGAAAATTTAATTGACACATACCTTGGCTATTTTTTGTATCTCAATAAAAATTTTGGTGCATTTTAAGTAGTATCTAAATTTCCTGCACTGTTTCCAAGTAAACAGACTTCACATTGGGATTTTAAAGGAAGAATTCTCATTTTTTTACCACTCTCACTTATATATTTGTTCAATAGCACATGTAATTCTTCTGAGACCAAAGACTGTTTTAACTGCTGTAACATCCTTGTCTGCTAGAATTATTGAAATGGTGAATCTTCAGAATAGCTTGTATATCCATATCCTGTATTTGCAGAGATTCTGAAGAATTCCATGTGAGCTAGATCCATGTACGCTTAGGACTGTCTTGTGCTTATAAATCTGAAACAACATCTGATTTAAGATTTGCTTCAAATATCACAGAAATTGATGACACCTTGGTCTTAACTAATTTTATAATATTTTTTCTAGGTAAAAGATAAAGAAGTTAGAGGAACCAAGTTTGTTGTGGCAGGATTAAAAGAAGGATGTTTTTACAAATTTAGAGTTAGAGCAGTGAATGCCGCAGGTGTCGGAGAGCCTGGAGAAGTTACAGACATTATTGAAATGAAGGACAGAATTGGTATTTATTATTTACATTTGCATTTTTATTACCTCTAAGTCAAAATGAGAAAAAAAAAAATTAATTTAATATTTTTGTTCACCTCCCACAGTGGCTCCTGATATTAATTTGGATGCAAGCGTCAGGGACAGAATTGTTGTTCATGCTGGAGGAGTAATTCGTATCATAGCATATGTCTCAGGAAAACCAGCTCCAACAATAACTTGGAGCAGGGATGACCAAGCTTTACCAGAAGAAGCCAAAATTGAAGAAACAGCTATTAGTTCTTCTTTGGTCATCAAGAATTGCAAAAGGAGCCATCAGGGTATATACACTCTTCTTGCTAAAAATGCCGGTGGTGAGCGGAAGAAGACTATTATTGTTGATGTGCTAGGTAAATAACAACTTCAGTCCTTGTGAACAAGTAAAATTTCATAACATTCAATGTGTGTACTTAAATACTGCATTTCTTCTTTGCTTTTAGATGTGCCAGGCCCAGTTGGAATGCCATTCCTTACTGAGAACCTAACCAATGACTCCTGTAAATTGACATGGTTTGCACCAGAAGATGATGGTGGTTCTCCTATTACCAACTATATAATTGAAAAACGTGAATCTGATCATAGAGCTTGGACTCCAGTAAGTTACACAGTTACAAGACAGAATGCCACTGTTCAAGGACTCACTGAAGGGAAAGCCTACTTTTTCCGGATTGCAGCTGAGAATATAATTGGCATGGGCCCATTCACAGAGACAACAAAAGAGATTGTCATCAGAGATCCAATAAGTAAGTATATTTTGGGGTTTGGATTACTGTCATGTGAGATGACAGTAAAATGCACTTACCGTATTTTTTTGTTTATTCACAGCTGTTCCTGACCGTCCAGAAGACCTGGAAGTAAAAGCAGTTACTAAGAATTCTGTTACGTTAACTTGGAACCCTCCAAAATATAATGGAGGCTCAGATATTACCATGTACGTTCTAGAGAGCCGTCTCATTGGAAAAGAGAAATTCCACAAAGTTACAAAGGAGAAAATGCTTGATAGAAAGTACACTATAGAAGGCTTGAAAGAGGGTGACACCTATGAATATCGTGTGAGTGCTTGCAATATCGTGGGGCAAGGCAAGCCATCTTTTTGCACAAAACCAATCACATGCAAGGATGAAATTGGTATGTATCTTTTTCATATTTTTTTTTTAAAACATTGATTATGTTTATTGATTCCTTATATTTTCTTATTAATATTGATGGCATTTGTGGTCATTGTGGTTTTTAATATTGTCTTTCAGCTCCTCCAACACTTGACCTTGACTTTAGAGACAAACTTATTGTTCGAGTTGGTGAAGCTTTCAGCCTGACTGGACGGTACTCAGGCAAGCCTGCACCAAAGGTTACTTGGCTAAAGGATGATATTGTTGTGAAAGAAAATGATCGTACAAAGATCAAAACAACTCCTACAACCCTTTGCTTGGGGGTACTCAAATCTGTCCGTGAAGACTCAGGCAAATACTGTGTTACTGTAGAGAACAGCACAGGATCAAGAAAAGGATTTTGTCAAGTTAACGTTGTTGGTAGGTTTTATACTGAAAAGTGGTATTATATGTGATTTTTAGTAGTGATTAGAATTCATTGAATTATATAAAAAGTAAATATTAAAGTGTGTTTCTTATTACAATAATTTGATTTACTGCATTCTCTTTTATACTGAAATACTATTTATTAATTTTGAGTACGTAGTTAACTCTGACTTAGTTTATTCAGCATGAGTAATTTAATGTCTCTACATGCATAGAGAGAATGTCAACACTTCAGAAAATGTCAGTCACCAAATACCCTATAAGCATTAAGGAATTAAGTCCAGTGAGCCAAACATTTATTAAAGAGGAATAGTCTTGAGGTCTTGTTTTATTATTAAAACTGTCATGCCGAGTTTCTAATTACATAATATACCGTTTAACCTATGTCATTATGTGAAGTTCCTATAAAAGTATGGAAATGCTTTTTTTTTTTCTTCAACAGATCGCCCATCACCACCAGTAGGCCCAGTTATATTTGATGAAGTTCATAAAGATCATATGGTAGTTTCCTGGAAACCTCCATTAGATGATGGAGGCAGTGAAATTACAAATTACATTATTGAGAAAAAGGATGCACACAGAGACTTGTGGATGCCAGTTACATCTGCCACGGTTAAGACAACATGCAAAATTCCTAAACTGCTTGAAGGAAGAGACTATCAAATTCGAATTTATGCTGAAAACCTTTATGGCATAAGTGATCCTTTGATCTCTGATGAGATGAAAGCCAAGGACCGTTTCCGTATGTTATTATTTGCTACTTTACTTTGGTACTTTAATCTTTATTCTGTTTGTAGTGCTCATAAACTCTTTTTTTTTCTCTCTCCCAGGTGTTCCTGATGCACCAGAGCAACCAATCATTAAGGATGTTACCAAAGATTCTGCTGTAGTGGTTTGGAACAAACCATATGATGGAGGCAAGCCAATAACAAACTATATTGTTGAAAAGAAGGAAACAATGGCTACAAGATGGGTCAGAGTTACCAAAGACCCTATTTTCCCCAGTACTCAATTCAAAGTACCAGACCTCCTTGAAGGCTGTGAATATGAATTCCGTGTTTCAGCAGAAAATGAAGTTGGTGTTGGTGATCCTAGTCCACCATCAAAGCCAATTTTCGCTAGAGATCCAATTGGTAAAGTATTAAATTTAATTTCTTATTTAATTTTAATGCAATCTTTATTTCAGTTAGCAAAATATTTCACTTGTTTCTTTTTACCCATTTCTTTCCTTTTTTTTCCTTTTTTTTAACAGCAAAACCAAGTCCACCTGTTAATCCAGAAGCCATAGATAAAACTAAAAATTCAGTTGATTTATCTTGGCAACCACCACGCCATGATGGTAATGGCAAGATAATTGGCTACCTTATTGAGTATCAGAAAGTTGGAGATGAAGAATGGAAAAAGGCCAATCTTACAGCAGATTCTTGTCCTGAAACAAAATACAAAGTCACTGGCCTTACTGAGGGTTTGACCTATAAGTTCAGGGTCAAGGCAGTCAATGCAGCAGGTGAATCAGAACCAGCCTATGTTCCTGATCCAGTAGAAGTAAAGGACAGACTTGGTGAGTTTAACGAAATCAGACAAGTTTTACCGAAAAGAAATTTTTATCCCTCATTTTCTACAAAACATATCATTTTGATTCCAGAACCTCCTGAGCTGATACTTGATGCTAATATGGCCCGAGAACAACATGTAAAAGCTGGAGATACCCTGAGACTTAGTGCTGTTATTAAAGGTGTTCCATTCCCAAAAGTTTCTTGGAAGAAAGAAGATCATGAGGTCTCACCCAAAGCTGATATTGAGGTTACAGGAGTTGGCAGTAAGCTTGAAATTCGTAACACTGTCCATGAAGATGGTGGAACTTACTCCTTGACAGTTGAAAATCCAGCTGGTTCAAAGACTGTTTCAGTAAAAGTTGTTGTCTTAGGTAATCTTTATGTTCCTTTTATATGGCATGTTTTTATTTTATAATTAGAGATTAAGAAATAAAGGAATGTCTGGAAAATATTGATAAACTGAATTACAAGAACTACGCAGTAGAAAAAGGCCTAAAATACATTAAATATATTAATTTCTCTTGAAATTTACAACATTTTGTAAAAAAAAAAGCTTTGATTATAAAATAAATAAGAGATTACATTTCTTTCAATATTAGATAAGCCTGGTCCACCCAGAAATCTGCAAGTCAGTGAAGTTAGAAGTGATTCTTGCTATCTCACTTGGATGGAACCAGAAGATGATGGTGGCTCTGTCATTACCAACTATGTGGTGGAAAGGAAAGATGTAGCTTCTGCACAGTGGGTAGCCATCTCATCATCCTCCAAGAAACGCAGTCACTTGGCTAAATATCTGATGGAAGGCACTCAGTATCTCTTCCGAGTTGCAGCTGAGAATCAGTTTGGTAGAGGTCCATATGTGGAAACTTCCAAGCCTATTAAGGCTATAGATCCACTACGTAAGTGTTTTTCAGTTATATGATTTGTTTTCTTCGTATTATTCTCAGAAATTTTTGAGATTATCTTGTTGGTACTAATGGTCACATGGTATGCTGCTACCTTAGATTGGCTGTTCTAGTAATCATTTTGGTTTTGTATTTTAAAAGATCCTCCAGGGCCACCAAAGAATCTGCATCATGTAGATGTTGACAAGACTGAAGTTTCCCTTGTTTGGGATCGACCAGATCGTGATGGTGGTGCTGAGATAACTGGATATTTGGTGGAATATCAAGAAGATGGTGCAGATGAGTGGACAAAGTTCCAGACAGTTCCTATGCTAGACTGTGTTGTTACAGGTCTACAAAAAGGAAAAATATACAAATTCCGTGTGAAAGCTCAGAATATTGTTGGTCTTAGTCTTCCAGATACAACTATACCAATAGAGTGTCAAGAAAAACTAGGTAATTTTAGTTTTCATATTGTTTCAGTGATTCTTTCTCTCTTTGAGCATTTCCCCTGAAAAGGTAACTTCTATTTTTCTCTAATTTCAGTACCTCCATCTGTGGAACTAGATGTGAAGTTAATCGAAGGTCTTGTTGTTAAAGCTGGCACCACAGTAAGACTTCCTGCCATTATGAGAGGTGTGCCAGTTCCCACTGCAAAATGGGTTACTGATGACATGGAAATTAAAAGTGATGGCAGACACAAGATTGAGACAGATGATTATTCAACTGTACTTACCATCAAAGACTGTATAAGAAAAGATACAGGAGAATATCTACTCACAGTATCCAATGCAGCTGGCAGCAAAACTGTTGCTCTACATCTTACCGTTTTGGATGTTCCTGGACCACCAACCGGTCCTATTAATATTCTTGAAGTAACACCAGAACATATGGTTATTTCTTGGCGCCCTCCTAAAGATGATGGTGGGAGTCCTATAATAAATTATATTGTTGAGAAGCGTCAAACAAAGAAAGAAACTTGGGGAGTGGTTAGCTCTGGAACAAGTCACACAAAAATTAAGATTCCACGACTGCAGAAAGGCTGTGAATATATTTTCCGTGTTCGGGCAGAAAATAAGATAGGCATTGGTGCACCCCTTGATTCAGAACCAACAGTTGCTAAACATATGTTTGATCCACCATCCCCACCTGGTAAACCAACTGTTTATGATATTACAGAAAGTGCTGCAACAGTGTCTTGGACCCTACCAAAATCTGATGGTGGCACTCCAATAACTGGCTATATACTTGAACGTCGAGAAGCATCTGGTAAATGGGTGCGTGTTAATAAGACACCAATACTTGATATGAAATACAGAGTCACTGGTCTTTTTGAAGGAAACACATATGAATTCAGAGTTTTTGCAGAAAACATGGTGGGCTTAAGCAAACCATCTCCAAGCTCGGATCCAATAAAAGCGTCACGTCCTATCACTCCTCCTGGACCACCTATAAATCCAAAATTAAAAGATAAAACCAAAGAAACAGCTGATCTTGTGTGGACAAAGCCCCTCAAAGATGGTGGCAGCCCCATTCTGGGATACATTGTGGAATGTCAGAAAACTGGAACTAAGGAGTGGAATAGGATTAATAAGGATGAACTCATTAGACAGTGTGCCTACAGAGTACCTGGGTTAATAGAAGGAAATGAATATAAATTCCGAATAAAAGCTGTTAACATCGTGGGAGAGGGAGAACCAAGAGAACTGGCGGAAACTGTACTGGCCAAGGATATTCTTTCTCCTCCAGAAGTAAGCCTAGATGTGACCTGTCGAGACCTAATTACCGTCCGAGTAGGCCAAACAATCCATATTACTGGCAAAGTAAGAGGCAGGCCAGATCCTGACATAACATGGTCTAAAGATGGCAAAGTACTAGTCCAAGAAAAGCGTGTTGAAATAATCCATGACCTACCTAGTGTTGAACTGCAAGTGAAAGAAGCCAAAAGATCTGATCATGGCAAATACATAATAGCAGCTAAGAACAGCTGTGGACATGCTCAAGCTTTTGCTGTTGTTAATGTACTTGACAGACCTGGACCATGTCAGAACCTGAAAATAAGCTATGTCACAAAAGATTCTTGTATGATTGCTTGGGAAAGTCCAGTGGATAATGGTGGCTCTGAAATTACAAACTACATAGTAGAGTGCCGTCAGCCAAACCAGAGGGGATGGTCAATTGTCTCCTCTGATGTCACTAAACGGTTAGTAAAGGCAAATCTTATAGAGAACCGTGAATACTTCTTCAGAGTTTGTGCAGAAAACAAAATAGGTCCAGGTCCTTGCATTGAGACCAAGACTCCCATCCTTGCCATCAATCCTATTGACAAGCCTGGAGAGCCAGAAAACCTTCATATTGCAGAGAAAGGAAAGACATTTGTATATCTGAAATGGAGAAGGCCAGATTATGATGGCGGAAGTCCCAATTTAAGTTATCATGTTGAGCGAAAACTGAAAGATTCAGATGAATGGGAAAGGGTTCACAAAGGCAGCATTAAGGAAACACACTACATGGTAGATAAATGTGTTGAAAATAAGATTTACCAATTCCGAGTTCAAACCAAGAATGAGGCAGGTGAAAGTGACTGGGTAAGAACAGCTGAAGTTGTTGTGAAGGAAGATCTGCAGAAACCAGTGTTAGACTTGAAGTTAAGTGGAGTGCTAACTGTGAAAGCAGGTGACCCAATTAGAATTGAAGCTGGAGTCAGAGGAAAACCACAACCTGAAGTTGTGTGGACGAAAGACAAAGATGCCACAGATTTAACCAGATCACCAAGAATCAGTATTGAAACAACTTTTGACACATCTAAATTTATTCTCACAAAGTCAAGGCGTAGTGATGGTGGGAAATATGTGATTACTGCAACTAATACAGCTGGCAGTTTTGTAGCATACGCTAGTGTTATTGTCTTGGATAAACCAGGTCCTGTAAGAAACCTGAAAGTCAGTGATATTTCAAGTGACAGATGTACTGTTACTTGGGACCCCCCAGAAGATGATGGTGGTTGTGAAATACAGAACTACATCCTGGAAAAATGTGAGAGCAAGCGTATGGTTTGGTCTACATACTCTTCCTCTGTCCTAGCAAACTATGCAAATGTGACACGCCTTATTGAAGGTAATGAATATATATTCAGAGTTCGTGCAGAGAATAAAATGGGCACTGGTCCACCAACAGAAACACACCCAATTATTGCAAAAACGAAATATGATAGGCCTGGACGCCCTGACCCTCCAGATGTCACAAGAGTTAGCAAAGAAGAGATGACTGTTGTTTGGAATCCACCAGAATATGATGGTGGCAAATCAATTACAGGATACATTTTAGAGAAGAAAGAGAAACGGTCCCTAAGATGGGTTCCCGTTACTAAGACTGCAATCCCAGAGAGGCGCAAGAAGGTTACTAATCTCATCCCTGGTCATGAATATCAGTTCCGAGTCAGTGCCGAAAATGAAGTCGGACTTGGAGAACCAAGCTTGCCATCAAGACCTGTAGTAGCAAAAGACCCAATAGGTATCGTACCACTGTATTCTACTGTATTTTATTTTAATGTTATCAGATTGCTAAATTGCACATCTGTGTTCTTATCTGTATTATTTTTTCTGTCTTTCAGAACCACCTGGTCCTCCCACAAACCTGAGAGTGGTTGACAGCACAAAGAGTTCCATAACCCTTGGCTGGGGAAAACCAGTTTATGATGGTGGTGCTCCCATTATTGGATATGTTGTAGAAATTAGACCAAAAGTTGAGGGTGCTGATCCTGAAGCAGGATGGAAACGATGCAATGTTGCTGCCCAAGTTATTCATACAGAATTTACAGCCACCAGCCTGGATGAGAATCAATTATATGAGTTCAGAGTTTCTGCCCAAAACCAGGTTGGTCTTGGCCGACCAGCTGAACTGAAAGAAGCTGTGTCTCCCAAAGAAATACTTGGTGAGTTTTTTCATCCTTTTTATGAGTATTTACACACAATCATTATGTGCTCTGTTTTTATTTTATTTCATGTGCTAAACTTTGCATTTGCTTTCTTAATTTTTTCTTTCAGAACCTCCCGAGATTGAGTTGGATGCAAGTATGAGAAAGTTAGTTACAGTCAGAGCAGGATGCCCTATTAGACTTTTTGCCATTGTTAGAGGTCGCCCAGCGCCAAAAGTCACATGGAGGAGAATGGGTGTTGACAATGTTATCAGAAAAGGACAAGTTGATCTGGTTGACACCATGGCCTTCTGTGTCATCCCCGATTCAACACGTGATGACTCGGGCAAATACTCATTGACACTTGTTAATGCAGCTGGAGAAAAGGCTGTATTTGTGAATGTCAGAGTCCTTGGTAAGTAACCTCATGATTTTTTTTTAACTATATTGAATGTTCATTGCAGGAATTTTTATGACCCCCAAGTGCTGCAGTTTTTGAGCACAACTGTATCAGTTAAGACTAATTCTCCTTGTATAGGAAGCTGTTAGCCCCCTTTAATTTTAACTTGTTAAAGAAGAAAAGACTAGCATAAATTGAAATCTCTTTATAGATACTCCTGGACCTGTGTCGGACTTCAAGGTTTCAGATGTCACCAAGATGTCATGCCATCTTTCTTGGGCACCTCCAGAGAATGATGGTGGTAGCCCAGTGACTCATTACATCCTGCAGAAACGTGAGGCTGACAGGAAGACCTGGGGAACAGTCACTGCAGAACTAAAGAAAACCAGTTTCCACATAGCTAACCTTGTACCTGGAAATGAATATTACTTTAGAGTAACAGCAGTAAATGAATATGGATCAGGTGTTCCAAGTGATATACCAAAACCAGTGCTAGCGACAGATCCCCTAAGTAAGTATACTTTTATGCATATTTTATGGGGTTTTTTTCTCTAATTTTAATAAGATTTTTCATTTTTTGAAATTTGGTATTTCCAAATTGAACAATCCTACTAACTACTGATTATAGACAAGAAATATTTCTGTGTCAGTTTCTTTCAAATAATAAAAAATCTGAATATAATACCTTTGCAATTATTAAGAATTTTGCTCTTTCCCATATTGTCCTTGTTGAGTTAGCATGAATAACATCCAATAATTCAACAAGTATTCAGCAGTCAGAAATTTTTGGAAATTCAATGTTTACTATGTTGTTGGTTTTTTTTTTTCCCTGAAAGGTGAACCTGATCCACCAAGAAAACTTGAAGTTACTGAAATAACAAAGAATAGTGCTACTTTAGGCTGGCTGCCACCATTGCGTGATGGAGGCTCTAAAGTTGATGGGTATATTGTTAGCTACAAAGAAGATGGCCAACCAGAAGACCGCTGGACAGAATATTCAGTTGTTAAAGATCTCTCCATTGTTGTAGCTGGTCTGAAAGAAGGAAAGAAGTACAAGTTTAGAGTGGCAGCTAGAAATGCTGTAGGAGTAAGTTTGCCAAGAGAAGCTGAAGGAGTATTTGAAATTAAAGAACAACTTAGTAAGTAACAATTTAAATACTGCCTATGTTGCAATACTCTGCTTTAATAATGAAATGAGCAAGAATTCAAGTTCTTCGAGTGAGTCCCAGAAAAACACATGCTTTATGATGTCAAGTGGAGTATTATGATTAACTGTACTGAATATTTTGACAGGTCAGAAAAGATGAGAGCTGACCACTAATTCAGAATTATTAAAGAATTTTGCAGGTATGGTTTCAGTTGGAACCAGAAGATAGGAACTAAAGAGGAATAATAAATACATTCAATGAACTTAAAAGGAAAGAGAAAAAGAGTCAGAGTGGTAGTCTGAGAGATAAATGGGGACAAAAGTGTTACTTTAAGATAAAACAAGTTGTTTATATTGTAGAGTTGGTTGACTATGTGAAGCAGAAGTCAGGGAGGACAGGTTGGCCTCATTAAGGCGCTAGGGTACCTGAGGCACAGGAAGACCTAGCAGTAACAGGTACAAACTTGAACATAAAAAGTTCCATCTAAACACAGGGAGGAGGAACTTCTTTACTTTGAGGATGCCAGAGCACTGGAACAGGCTGCCCAGAGAGGTGATGGATTCTCCGTCTCTGGAGACATTCAAAACCAGCCAGGACACGTGCCTGTGCATCTAGGTGGACCTGCTCTGGGTGGACCTGCTCTGAGTGGCGGGTTGGACTAGATGATCTCCAGGGTTCCCTTCCAACCCCATATCATTCTGTGATCATGTGATTTGTGACATGGAAGGAGGAAGAAAGTGTCGTAGGAGCAAAAGATAATGACAGCTAGCCAATAGCAGGAAGAAAAGTACACCAAACATTCTGCCAGGTTTGTTTTGGAAGAAATCAGAAAGATTTTGTGCAAAAGAAGTAGGATAAGGGACTGTACTTGAATTAATTCAATGGTTTAAAAAGATTGACTGTGGAAATGGGTTTAGTTCAGTGATAACATCAGTCTTTCCTTTCTCCTCCTTCATGTCTGTCTTGTAGAAAGTCAGCAGTAAGTGAGCAATGACAACATATAAAGAGGAATTATGTGTCATGAAGTAATAGTGGATGAGTGTCTACATTAACATGTGAGAAGGGAAACGAAACTCAAAAATATTCTCTTAAAAACTGTACAAGCATGTAAAAATAAGATTGGAATAGATATTGCCCACTGCAGAATTTCTAGTTGTCCATATATGGAATCTAAATTAAAAATTGTCAAGTCATTCCTACTGGTGATTCCACTTGAAAGAGAAGCAGAAAACTTTCAAATGAAAACATATGAAAAGGTAAATTAATATTTCACATAAATTGAATTTATATGTCTGTGTGTGATTTTTTTTCAGTCCCACCTAAAATCCTGATGCCTGATCACGTTCACATTAAAGCTGGAAAGAAACTGAGAATTGAAGCTCACGTATACGGGAAGCCTCAGCCAGTTTGTAAATGGTTGAAAGCAGATGAAGATGTAATTACATCCAGTCGCCTTGCGGTGCATAAAACAGAAAAGTCTTCTGTTCTTATCATTAAGGATGTAACTAGAAAAGACTCTGATTTTTACACTCTTACTGCAGAAAATAGCTCTGGTACTGACAGTCAGAAAATCAGAGTGATAGTTATGGGTATGTTCCATTATTTTTAAACCCAGCTTTATACAAAACTAGTTTTAGTGTATTCCAGTAGTTACCATTTTCTTTCATCCCTTTTTCTTAATACGTGTTTTTGTGCAGATAAACCAGGTCCACCACAGCCTCCATTTGATATTTCTGACATAGACGCTGATGCTTGCACTCTTGCGTGGCATATACCTCTCGAAGATGGTGGCAGCAACATTACAAATTATGTAGTTGAGAAGTGTGATGTAAGCAGAGGAGACTGGGTAACAGCTTTAGCTTCTGTCACAAAGACAAGCTGCAGAATTGGAAAACTGATTCCTGGAGAAGAGTATATGTTCCGTGTCCGTGCAGAAAATCGTTTTGGGATTTCTGAGCCACTTACTTCTGGCAAGATGATTGCAAGGTTCCCATTTGGTATGTCAATTTTTGATGGCAGCATTTCTCTTTTTAATCTTCCTAGTAAGAAAGCATGTGATTGATTGATTGATTGATTGATTGATATCTATCTTTGTATTTATTTCTAGATGTTCCTAGTGAGCCAAAGAATGCTCGTATCACTAAGGTCAATAAGGACTGCATTTTTGTTGCCTGGGATAGACCAGATAGTGATGGAGGCAGTCCAATCACTGGTTATCTCATTGAGCGCAAAGAAAGGAACAGTTTACTATGGGTGAAAGCTAATGACACTGCTGTGCGCTCCACAGAATACCCTTGTGTGGGGCTTATCGAAGGTCTTGAGTATACTTTCAGAATTTATGCGTTGAACAGAGCTGGGGCCAGTAAACCTAGTAAACCAACTGAGTTTGTCACAGCAAGAACACCAGTAGGTAAGCCTAACACACCATTAATTTGTAACAAACTGCTGTTTTTATGGTCTTTTTCAGTATATTTTCAACTCTTTCTAATCTTCAGTTTGCCCATATGTTTGTATTTTCATGTTTATCGCAGCTGCACTGTGAGTGCACTGTGTGGGTATGCTGTAAACAGGATCTAGCACTGTTAAAGCCATTTTTTAATGTTAGCTTCTTTGGCAAAACAGGCTATAACATGTTCTTATTTGCCTTAGATCCCCCTGGAAAACCTGAAGTTATTGATGTCACTAAGAGTACAGTATCACTGGTATGGACAAGACCAAAGCATGATGGTGGTAGCAAACTTATTGGCTACTTTGTTGAAGCTTGCAAATTACCTGGTGATAAGTGGGTTCGGTGCAATACAACTCCACATCAAATACCTATAGAAGAATATACTGCTACTGATTTGGAAGAAAATGCTCAATATCAGTTCAGAGCAATTGCCAAGACAGCAGTTAACATTAGCCGACCTTCTGAACCTTCTGATCCAGTGACTATTCACCCAGAAAATGGTAAGAAATGTAAAAGCATTTGAGAACTCTAAAAGTATCTGTGAATAATGAACTAACACTCATGAAGAATGAGATGGTTATCTCTTACTAGATTGATTAACACTTGGGCTCTTTCCTTTCAGTTCCCCCCAGAATAGAGTTGGATCTGTCTATGCAGTCACAGCTTACAGTAAAAGCTGGAACTAATGTGCGTCTGGAGGCAAATGTATATGGCAAGCCAATGCCAACAATCACCTGGAAGAAAGAAGGAGAAGTTTTAAAACCATCTGAAGGTGTTAAGATCACCACTAAGAGAAATCTTGCTACAGTTGAGTTGTTCAGTGTTAACAGAAAGCAAACAGGAGACTATACTATTACTGCTGAAAATGCAAGTGGATCAAAGTCAGCAACCATTAGGCTTAAAGTACTTGGTGAGCTAAAGACTGTCTGTTAATAAATACATTTATAGTTAAGTGATATAGTGAGAGACAGACCTATAACGATGTGATGTTAATTCTTCTAGATAAGCCTGGTCCACCAGCCTCCGTTAAAATCAAACACATGTATGCAGATCGTGCAATGCTTTCTTGGGAGCCTCCTCTGGAAGATGGAGGTTCAGAAATCACTAACTACATTGTAGACAAGCGTGAAACAAGCAGACCAAACTGGGCCCAAGTCAGTGCCAATGTACCCATTACAAGCTGCACAGTGGAGAAACTAATAGAAGGACATGAGTATCAGTTCCGCATATGTGCTGAAAACAAATATGGTGTTGGAGACCCTATCTTAACTGAACCAGCAGTTGCTAAGAATCCATATGGTAAGTGCATTGTGGGATAGCTTCATTAGTCATTGGGGTTTTTGTGTACACTTATGAATGTGAACATAACTTTCAAATAAACCTTCACAGATGTACCCGGACCTTGTGAACCACCGGTAATTAGCAATGTAACAAAAGACTTTATGACTGTTAGCTGGAAGCCCCCAGCTAGTGATGGTGGATCCCCAATAACAGGCTATATACTTGAGAAGCGTGAAACTAAGGCTCTTAACTGGACAAAGGTAACCAGAAAGCCTGTCATTGAGAGAACTGTTAAGGCCACTGGACTCCAAGAAGGAACAGAATATGAGTTCCGGGTGATCGCGTTGAATAAGGCCGGACCTGGCAAGCCAAGCGCACCATCTAAAGCAGTATATGCTCGTGATCCTCAATGTAAGCTAAAAGTCTAAGATCTTTTCCATGGTTATTTCCAAATACTTTTTTACAGCTTTTGGTATGATAACTTTATGTTATTTTAATTCTCAGATCCTCCTGGCCCACCTGCTTTCCCGAAAGTGATTGATACTACACGTAATTCAATAAGCCTGTCATGGAGTAAACCAGCATATGATGGTGGAAGCCCTATTATTGGTTATCTAGTGGAAGCAAAAAGAGCAGACACAGACAACTGGGTCAGATGCAATCTACCCAAGAACTTACAGGCTACACAATTTGTGGTAACAGGGCTAATAGAAGATACAGAGTACCAGTTCCGCGTTTATGCTGTTAATAAGATTGGATACAGTGATCCAAGTGATGTTCCTGATAAACACACTGCCAAAGACATTTTAAGTATGTTCACTTAAAACAAATTACCTTGTTGACTTTTGCTTTAATTCATGGGACAAACCTTGTTGACTTTTGCTTTAATTCATGGGACAAACCAAGATAGGGTTTGTCACAGATCACAGAAGCAGAGTAATTTGGAATGTGTCATTTCTCCAAAAAAAGTAGGCTAAAAGTGAGTAAATTGGAAGAGAATATGGCAGTTAGAAACTGCGTAGAATCTGACTGGTATCTGCTTTTTCCATTTGTATGCTAGATACTCTTCTGCCTCCTGTTTTTGGGTCTTCAGGAATTTATTCTTCCTGTAATCCTGAAAGTAGACTTTTCAGATTTCTCTTCCATTCTTAAAATTTTCAGACTTCTTCATGTTTTCTAAATAATTTGAAGCCAAGATTACTGTTCTAAGCATTTCTGTGACAAATTATTTAATTGTAGGACACGTTCCTTAAGAGCCATGCTGGCTTCCGTATGCGTTTTGCTACGTGTACATATATATGTATGTGTGCATTGCTTCACATAACTGTCTTAGTTCAAGATAAGCGATACACTGCAGGAGGCTTTGAGACTCCTTTGAGTTCTACAGAAACTAGAAGATAAGTAATGTAAATGGTGGAAAAGGCAGAAAAAAAGAAAATTAAATTTTGCAAAATTATGCTAAGTTTGCAAGTGATCTTGAAATGGGAGTCAGGACATTAACTCACTAACATCATCACAGGCAAGAGAATAAATTAGTTAATCTAGTGAAATGCTAATTAAGAGGGACTTTTTCTCACAGTAACTTTAGTGATAGTTTTAAAGGTTATGTTTTAATTACAAGTTTTTTGTTAAACACACAGTTCCTCCTGAAGGAGAACTTGATGCAGAACTAAGGAAAGTCCTTGTGTTGCGTGCTGGAGTCACAATGAGACTTTATGTGCCAGTAAGAGGACGTCCACCTCCGAAGATTTCATGGTCTAAAGTGGGTGCCAACCTAAGAGATAGACAAGGATTAGACATCAAGTCAACTGATTTTGATACCTTCCTGCGTTGTGAAAATGTAAACAAATATGATGCTGGAAAATACGTCCTCAGTCTGGAGAACAGCTGTGGCAAAAAAGCATATACAATTGTTGTAAAAGTACTTGGTAAGTATCCCATTATAACATATTTGTTAACTTTTTAACTGATAATTTTTTGTATTTTGGTTACTAAATCAAATGAGGGATTGTTGTGTTTATCTAGATACTCCGGGCCCTCCAGTCAACCTGATTGTAAAGGAAGCATCCAAGGATTCTGCCTTCATTACATGGGAACCTCCTCTAATAGATGGAGGCAGTCCAATCACAAATTATGTCGTTGAAAAACGTGATGCAGAAAGAAAGTCATGGTCTACAGTAACAACAGAATGTCCAAAGACAAGCTGCAGGATAACTAACTTAGAAGAAGGCAAATCATACTTCTTCAGGGTTTTTGCTGAGAATGAATATGGTATTGGTGACCCTTGTGAAACCCGTGATGCTGTTAAAGCTTCTGGTAAGAAAAATTAATCCGTTTCACCTATCTTGGTATTGAAATAATTATATTTTTTTGCTTGAGTGGACACTTACTATGCTTTTGTTCCTTCTAGAAACACCCGGGCCAGTTGTGGATCTAAAAGCTTCAGCTGTAACAAAATCATCCTGCAATTTAGTATGGAAAAAACCAGTCAGCGATGGGGGAAGCCGTATTTTCGCATATGTTGTTGAGGTCCTGATTGATGAAGATAAATGGCAAGAAGTCATGCGGGCAAAGAACCTCCATTTTCAGATGAGAGACCTAAAAGAAGGTCAAGAATACACTTTCAGAGTGAGAGCCCAAAATGATGCTGGATATGGAACTCCAAGAGAGCTCACAATTGTGGCAAGAGATGATGTTGGTAAGAAGCAATTTAAGATCATTAATTCCATGTTTCACTTACCCAAATTACATTTATTTTATGCTTACTATCACTACTATGCATGCATACAAGTCAGATGCCTTTAAAGCAGCATCTTCATTTTATAACAATGTTTATGCATAGTTGAATCATCAGTTTCTTTTATTTTTACAGTGGCACCTGAACTTGATTTAAGAGATCTACCTGATTTGTGCTATATAGCTAAAGAGGGTAGCAATTTCCGTCTTAAAATCCCAATTAAAGGCAAGCCTGTCCCAGCTGTAACTTGGAAGAAGGATGAAGACCAGGCACTTACTGAGAGTGGAAGAGTGGCATTTGAATCTACAGCAGTTAACACCACACTTGTAGTACATGACTGCCAGAAAGCCGATGCTGGAAAGTACACAATAACTTTGAAGAATGTTGTTGGCAGCAAGGAAGGCACTATTTCTGTGAAAGTTGTTGGCAAACCTGGCATACCAACAGGTCCGGTGAAATTTGAAGAGGTCACAGCCGACACCATGACCTTAAAGTGGGGCCCTCCAAAAGATGATGGTGGTTCAGAAATCACTAACTATGTCCTAGAGAAGAGAGACAATGTAAACAATAAATGGGTGACTTGTGCCTCTGCAGTTCAGAAAACTACATTTAAAGTTACAAGACTTCATGAAGGAAATGAATATACATTCAGGATCAGGGCTGAAAATAAATATGGAGTAGGTGAAGGTCTTAAATCTGACCCTGTCATTGCAAAACATCCATTTGGTAAGTATCTATTAAAATTTTCCGAACTTTAAAAAAAAAATGTTTAGGGGTGATATTTATTTTTAACACTACTGCATTTTTTTAATATTGTTTAGATGTGCCAGATGCTCCTCCACCTCCCAACATTGTTGATGTTCGGCATGAATCTGTATCTTTAACTTGGACTGATCCCAGGAGAACTGGAGGCTCACCAATCACAGGTACATTTCCCCAAAGCCTTCCTAGTATTTCAGTTTTTAATAGTCCTTTCTCCATGTCAAAAGGTAAGGTAAAACTATCAAGTGTTTATGCTTCAAATTGATTGAATGATTGATTGATGTCACTGTTTTATGTTCTACTCTTTCTCTATAATGATTTTTTTAAAAACTTTAACTAAAAGTTAGGAAAAGACTAACTGAGAAACAATATTTTTGCACAGAGCCAAATAAGAATAAGCCAAATTTCTTTCTAAAGAAAGAAAAACAAACTCACCTGTATGTTACATTATTTGGATCCATGAAATTATGGCCACATCCATTTCTTAATTAGGTTTTCCATGTTCCTCTTGCACAGTGCCTGTGACATGCCATACAGGCATATTTCACAATGCTATGAGAAATGAAGATTTTTAGTAAATCCCTCATATTTACATCTTGTGATTTATCTTCTAGGTTATCACATTGAAGTCAAAGAAAGAAATAGTCTTCTGTGGAAGAGAGCAAATAAAACACCAATAAGAATGAAAGATTTCAGAGTAACAGGATTAACTGAAGGTCTGGAATATGAATTCAGAGTAATGGCAATCAATATGGCTGGAGTGGGTAAACCAAGTCTGCCATCTGAACCAGTTGTGGCACTTGATCCTATTGGTAAGGCATCAGGAGAATAAAAAGGAAAATTCTGAAATTTGAATTAACTTTTTTTTTGACCACTATTTTTTTTTTTTTCTTCTAGATCCCCCTGGGAAACCTGAAGTTATCAATGTAACTAGGAACTCAGTAACACTCATTTGGACGGAACCAAAATATGATGGTGGACATAAGTTAACTGGCTATATTGTTGAAAAGCGTGATTTACCCTCAAAGACTTGGACAAAAGCTAATCATGTGAATGTTCCAGACTGTGCATTTACTGTAACTGACCTCTCTGAAGGCTCCAAATATGAGTTCAGAATTAGAGCAAAGAACACTGCTGGAGCTATCAGTCCTCCATCTGAATCCACAGGAACCATAATATGCATGGATGAGTATGGTATGTAGACATCTTTAAAAATGGAGAATGTTTTTTGAATAATTAATACCAAATCCTGTTGGGGCTTTTTTCTTATGTTTCTGTTATAAAAATCAGGGTGTTTTTTTCTTTGTTTGTTTTGACAGAGGCACCGAGCATTGTTATTGATCCTACTTTGAAGGAAGGTTTAACAGTAAAAGCAGGAGACACCATTACAGTGTCCGCTATTAGTATCCGTGGCAAACCACCTCCAACTTCAGCATGGTCAAAAGCTGGAAAAGATTTTAGACCTTCAGAGCTTGTGCGCATTGAAACCACACCAACTTCTTCTACTCTAACTGTCAAATATGCAGCCAGAAAAGATTCTGGAGAATACACAATCACTGCAACCAATCCTTTTGGCACTAAGCAGGAGAGTGTACATGTGAAAGTTTTAGATGTTCCAGGACCTCCAGGGCCTATTGAGATCAGCAATGTTTCAGCAGAAAAAGCGACTCTTACATGGTCACCTCCTGCAGAAGATGGTGGATCGCCAGTCAAATCATACGTTCTTGAAAAGAGAGAAACTAGCCGACTGCTCTGGACATTGGTTGCTGAAAATATTGAAAGCTGTAGGCATGTTGTTAGCAAGCTCATTCAAGGAAATGAATATGTTTTCCGTGTCTCAGCAGTAAATCAATATGGCAAGGGTGAACCAGTACAATCAGAACCAGTTAAAATGGTGGATAGATTTGGTACGTAAACAAACTAAAAAGTTCCAGTGTGTTTTCATTAATCTCCAAAGACTTAATTTTTGTTTTAACTGTAATTTTTTTCTTCCTTATCAGGTCCCCCGGGCCCTCCTGGAAAACCAGAAGTAACAAATGTGACAAAAAATACTGTGACAGTTACCTGGAAAAGGCCAGTAGATGATGGTGGAAGTGAAATCACGGGTTATTATGTGGAACGAAGAGAAAAGAAAGGTTTAAGATGGGTCAGAGCAACAAAGAAACCAGTTTCAGATCTTAGATGCAAAGTAGCTGGTCTCCTGGAAGGAAATGAATATGAATTCCGTGTCAGTGCAGAAAACAGAGCAGGAGTTGGACCACCAAGTGATGCTTCAAACTCAGTCATGTGCAAGGATGTTGCATGTTAGTATCATGCCTTTTTTTTTTGAGGGTGGGTGGGATGGCCAGAGAGCACATTCAGGCAGTGAAAGAGTGATTTCCTCCGTAATGTAATGTTTTATCTTCTCTCTTTTCAGACCCACCAGGTCCACCTGCAAATCCAAGAGTGACTGATACTACAAAGACAAGTGCATCTTTAGCCTGGGGCAAGCCTCACTATGACGGTGGCCTTGACATCACTGGCTATATAGTAGAACATCAAAAGGAAGGAGAAGAAGAATGGGTAAAAGACACAACAGGCACTGCTTTAAGAATCACTCAGTTTGTTGTTGCTCATCTGCAGACAGGAGCCAAATACAATTTCAGAATCTCTGCCATAAATGCTGCAGGTGTCGGTGAACCAGCAATAATTCCAAGCGTGGAAATCAAAGACCGGGAAGAGATTCCTGACTTTGAATTAGATGCAGAGCTAAGAAGAACACTTGTTGTTAGAGCTGGATTAACTATTCGGATATTTGTGCCAATTAAAGGACGTCCAACGCCAGAAGTTACATGGACAAAAGATGATGTTTCACTCAAAGGACGTGCCAGTATTGAAAATACAGACTCTTTTACACTCTTAATTGTCACAGATTGTACCAGATACGATGCAGGAAAATACGTAATGACTCTTGAAAATGCTGCTGGTAAGAAGACTGGGTTTGTAAATGTAAAAGTCTTGGATACACCAGGTCCGCCAATAAACCTTAAGCCTAGAGAAATAACCAAAGATAGCATCACCCTCCAATGGGATATGCCTCTGATTGATGGGGGTTCACGTATAACAAACTATATTGTTGAGAAACGCGAATCGACTCGGAAGGCATACTCAACAGTCACAACCAACTGCCAGAAGTGTTCCTTCAGGATTCCTAATTTGGCTGAGGGGTGTGAATACTATTTCAGAGTGCTGGCTGAAAATGAGTATGGTATTGGTGAACCAGCTGAAACTGCAGAACCAGTAAGAGCTTCTGAGGCACCATCCCCACCTGAGAGCCTTAATATTATGGATGTAACACGGAACTCAGTTAGTCTGGCTTGGCCAAAACCAGAACATGATGGTGGCAGCAAGATCACTGGGTATGTAATTGAAGCACAGAGAAAAGGATCCAACCAGTGGGCACATATCACCACTGTAAAAACACTGGACTGTGTAGTAAAGAATTTAACCGAGAATGAAGAGTATACTTTCCAGGTTATGGCAGTTAACAGTGCTGGAAGAAGTGCACCAAGAGAAAGCAGACCAGTTATTATCAAGGAGCAAACAATGCTACCAGAGTTTGACCTCCGTGGTATCTACCAGAAAACAGTAATTGCCAAAGCTGGTGACAATATCAAGATTGAAATCCCTGTGCTTGGTCGTCCAAGGCCTACAGTGACTTGGAAGAAAGAAGACCAGATACTTAAGCAAACACAAAGGGTAAATTATGAAAATACTGCAACTGCAACCATACTAACCATCAATGAATGTAAACGAAGTGATAGTGGTCAATATCCACTGTCAGCTAAAAATATTGTTGGAGAAGTTAGTGAAGTTATCACAGTTCAGGTCCATGACATACCTGGACCTCCTACTGGACCAATCAAATTTGATGAAATTTCATCTGACTTTCTAACATTCTCATGGGAGCCTCCTTTGAATGATGGTGGTGTACCAATAAGTAACTATGTTGTAGAAATGCGTCAAACTGACAGCACCACATGGACTGAATTGGCAACCACAGTGATACGTACTACATTTAAAGCTACTCGTCTTACTACTGGAGTTGAGTATCAGTTCCGTGTTAAAGCTCAGAACAGGTATGGAATTGGTCCAGCCATTACTTCAGAGTCTATAGTTGCCAACTACCCATTTAAGGTACCTGGGCCTCCTGGCACTCCTCAGGTGATTGCAGTCACCAAAGAAACCATGACCATTAGCTGGAATGAGCCAGTTACTGATGGTGGAAGTCCAATTCTGGGCTATCATGTTGAAAGAAAAGAAAGAAATAGCATTCTTTGGCAGACTGTAAGTAAAATGCTGGTATCAGGCAATATCTTTAAATCAACTGGACTTACTGATGGCATTGCCTATGAATTCCGTGTTATAGCAGAAAATCTGGCTGGGAAGAGTAAGCCAAGCAAGCCATCTGAGCCTGTGTTTGCTCTAGACCCAATTGATCCCCCTGGTAAGCCAATACCTCTGAACATTACAAGACATGCAGTTACACTGAAGTGGACTAAACCAGAATATAATGGAGGTTTTAAGATAACTGGCTACACTGTTGAAAAAAGAGACCTTCCTAATGGCCGTTGGCTGAAGGCTAATTTCAGCAATATATTAGAGACTGAATTCACCGTAAGTGGTTTGACAGAAGATGCTGCCTATGAATTCCGTGTGATTGCTAGGAATGCTGGTGGGGCTGTTAGTCAACCCTCTGAGCCATCAGATGCAATAACTTGTAGAGATGACATTGAAGCACCAAAGATAAGGGTGGATGTTAAATACAAAGACACGTTAGTGCTGAAAGCTGGTGAAGTTTTCAGACTTGAGGCTGATGTTTCAGGTCGTCCTCCACCAACTATGACATGGACAAAAGGAGAAAAAGAACTTGAAGGCACAGCAAAATTAGAAATCAAAATAGCAGATTTCTCTACTGTTCTGGTCAATAAAGATTCTTCAAGAAGAGATGGCGGTGCCTATACACTTAGTGCAACAAATCCTGGTGGCTTTGCCAAGCATATCTTCAATGTTAAAGTTCTTGATAGACCTGGTCCCCCAGAAGGGCCTTTGGCTGTGTCTGAAGTCACTGCAGAAAAATGTGTGCTGTCATGGCTACCTCCGCTGGATGATGGAGGAGCAAAGATTGACCATTATGTGGTTGAAAAACGTGAAACCAGTAGATTGGCGTGGACAGTTGTAGCCACAGAAGTTCCATTAACAAAGCTGAAGGTTACTAAGCTGTTGAAGGGCAATGAGTATGTGTTCCGTGTTATGGCTGTCAACAAATATGGAGTTGGTGAGCCTCTGGAATCAGAGCCCGTTCTTGCAGTAAATCCGTATGTGCCACCTGATCCACCTAAAACACCTGAAGTTACAGCAATTACAAAAGATTCTATGGTTGTCTGCTGGGGCCATCCTGATTCTGATGGTGGGAGCCCAATAACTAACTATATTGTGGAACGTCGAGACAGGACTGGTCTACGGTGGGTGAAATGTAACAAACGGGTTGTTACTGACTTACGTTATAAAGTATCTGGACTGACAGAGGGCCATGAATATGAATACAGAGTCATGGCTGAAAATGCTGCTGGAGTCAGTGAGCCAAGCCCAACCAGTCCGTTCTATAAAGCTTGTGATACTGTATTTAAGCCTGGTCCCCCAGGTAATCCTCGTGTTTTGGATAGCAGCAAGTCCTCAATTACAATAGCATGGAACAAACCAATATATGATGGTGGTTCAGAGATCACAGGTTACATGGTTGAGATCGCACTACCTGAAGAAGACGAGTGGAAGATTGTAACTCCACCAGTAGGTCTAAAGGCCACTTCTTTTACCATCACTGACCTGAAAGAAAATCAAGAATATAAAATACGGATATATGCTATGAACTCCGAAGGTCTTGGAGAACCTGCTCTTGTCCCTGGGACTCCAAAAGCTGAAGAAAGAATGCTACCTCCAGAAATTGAACTTGATGCAGATCTACGTAAAGTTGTCACTATTAGAGCCTGCTGTACTCTAAGGCTCTTTGTCCCAATTAAAGGAAGACCAGCACCTGAAGTAAAATGGACAAGAGAACATGGGGAATCTTTGGATAGAGCGAGTATTGAATCAACAAGCTCTTATACTCTACTTATTGTTGAAAATGTAAATAGATTTGATAGTGGCAAATACATACTGACAGTTGAAAACAGCTCGGGTAGTAAATCAGCATTTGTGAATGTCAGAGTTCTCGATACCCCAGGAGCACCTCAAGATCTGAAAATAAAAGAAGTTACAAAGTCATCAGTTACACTCACATGGGAGCCTCCGCTCATAGATGGTGGCTCTAAAATAAAAAATTACATTGTTGAAAAGCGCGAATCCACAAGAAAGGCTTATGCAACTGTTAATGCCAATTGCCACAAGACCAGCTGGAAAGTGGATTCACTGCAAGAAGGCTGCAACTACTACTTCAGAGTCCTAGCTGAAAATGAGTATGGAATAGGCCTTCCAGTTGAAACTTCAGAATCTGTAAAAGTATCAGAAAGACCACTTCCACCAGGGAAAATAACGTTGTTGGATGTGACAAGAAATAGTGTAACCTTATCTTGGGAAAAACCTGAACATGATGGTGGTAGCAGAATTCTAGGCTACATTGTAGAAATGCAAAGCAAAGGCAGTGAAAAGTGGTCAACTTGTGCTACAGTAAAAGTTACTGAAGCCACTATCACAGGATTGATCCAAGGTGAAGAATACACCTTCCGTGTTTCAGCTCAGAATGAGAAAGGTATCAGTGATCCTCGCCAACTGGGTATACCAGTTGTTGCAAAAGATCTTGTGATTCCACCAGCTTTCAAACTGCTGTTTACCACTTTCAGTGTTCTAGCAGGAGAAGACTTAAAGGTTGATGTTCCTTTTGTTGGTCGACCCAAACCAGCAGTGATTTGGCATAAAGATAATGTGGCACTGAAGCAGACTACAAGAGTAAATGCAGAAAGTTCAGAAAATAACACGGTGCTAACAATAAAAGAAGCCTGCAGAGAAGATGTGGGAACATATTTAGTTAAACTTACAAACTCTGCAGGTGAAGCAACTGAGACCCTAAATATTGTTGTCCTTGACAAACCAGGACCTCCAACTGGACCAGTAAAAGTAGATGAAGTAACAGCGGACAGTATTACCATTTCCTGGGAACCACCCATATATGATGGTGGAAGCTCTATAAATAATTACATTGTAGAAAAAAGAGACACTTCCACCACCACTTGGCAGATTGTGTCTGCTACTGTTGCAAGAACAACTATAAAAGCATGTCGGTTAAAGACTGGATGTGAATATCAGTTCAGAATTGCAGCTGAGAACAGATATGGAAAGAGTACCTATCTTACTTCAGAGCCAATTATAGCCCAATACCCATTTAAAGTTCCCGGTCCACCTGGAACACCTTTTGTAACAAATGTCTCAAAAGACAGCATGCTGGTACAATGGAATGAACCAGTCAATGATGGGGGTAGTAAGATCATTGGGTATCACTTGGAGCGCAAAGAGAGAAACAGCATTCTATGGGCTAAACTGAATAAAACACCTATTCCAGATACCAAATTTAAGACTACTGGCCTTGAAGAAGGTCTTGAATATGAGTTTAGAGTTTATGCAGAAAACATAGCAGGCATTGGAAAGGCAAGTAGAGGATCTGAATGCTATACTGCACGTGACCAGTGTGACCCTCCAGGTCGTCCAGAACCTATAATTGTCACAAGAAACTCAGTAACACTTCAGTGGAAGAAACCTGTATACGATGGTGGAAGTAAGATCACGGGCTATGTTGTTGAAAAGAAAGAGCTACCTGATGGTCGTTGGATGAAAGCAAGCTTTACAAATGTCATTGATACCCAATTTGAAGTAACTGCTCTAGTTGAAAACCAGAGGTATGAGTTCCGCGTTATAGCACGAAATGCTGCAGGTGTTTTCAGTGAACCATCTGAGAGCTCAGGGGCAATTACAGCAAGAGATGAAGTAGAACCACCTCATATAAGTATGGATCCAAAATACAAAGACACAATTGTAGTGCATGCTGGTGAGTCATTCAAGCTTGACGCTGATGTTCATGGCAAACCAATACCTTCCATTCAGTGGTTAAAAGGCGATCGTGAGCTGACAAACACTGCTCGTATGGAAATAAAAAGTACCGATTTTGCAACAAGCCTTAGCGTGAAGGAAGCCACTAGAGTTGACAGTGGTCAGTATATACTACTGGCAAAGAATGTTGCAGGTGAAAAGAAAGTTCCCGTTAACGTCAAAGTTCTTGATAGACCTGGACCGCCAGAAGGACCTGTTGAGATTACAGGTGTTACTGCTGAAAAATGCATGTTGTCATGGAAACCTCCGCTGCAAGATGGTGGTAGCGATATTTCACACTACGTTGTAGAAAAAAGAGAAACCAGTCGCTTGGTGTGGACGGTTGTTGATTCAAATGTGCAAACCCTAAATTGCAAAGTTACAAAGCTTTTAGAAGGAAATGAATATGTTTTCCGCATCATGGCAGTAAATAAATACGGCATTGGTGAACCTCTTGAGTCTGAACCAGTAATTGCGAAGAATCCATTTGGAGTACCACTTCCACCAAAGGCACCAGAAGTCACAGCGATTACCAAGGATTCTATGATAGTTGTATGGGAAAGGCCAGCCTCAGATGGCGGTAGTGAAATCCTAGGCTATGTCCTTGAAAAACGAGATAAGGAAGGTATTCGCTGGACAAGATGTAACAAACGCCTGATAAGTGAACTGCGATACAGAGTGACTGGGCTTATAGAAAATCATGATTATGAATACAGAGTTTCAGCCGAAAATGCCGCTGGTTTTAGTGAGCCAAGCCCACCTTCTGCTTACTACAAAGCATGTGATCCTATTTACAAGCCAGGTCCACCCAATAATCCTAAAGTTGTGGATGTTACGAGATCTTCAGTTTTTCTTTCCTGGGGTAAACCTATCTATGATGGTGGCTCTGAAATTCAGGGATACATTGTGGAAAAATGTGATGTAAGTGACGGTGAATGGGCAATTTGTACCCCTCCAACTGGAATTAAGAACACTCACATGGAAGTAGAAAAATTAGTGGAAAAACACGAATATAAATTCCGCATATGTGCAGTTAATAAAGCAGGAGTTGGAGAGCATGCAGATGTTCCTGGTTCTGTTATTGTGGAAGAAAAGATGGAGGCACCAGACCTTGACCTTGACATGGAATTAAGGAAGATTGTAAATGTGAGGGCAGGAGGTTCCTTAAGACTGTTTGTTCCCATCCGAGGTCGTCCAACTCCTGAAGTAAAATGGGGTAAAGTGGATGGTGATATCAGAGAGGCAGCTGTTATTGATACCACTAGCAGCTTTACTTCCCTTGTTCTAGACAATGTTAACAGATTTGATACTGGAAAGTACACTCTGACTTTAGAAAACAGCAGCGGAACAAAGTCTGCCTTTGTCAGTGTAAGAGTACTGGATACCCCAAGTGCACCTGTTAATTTAAAAATCAGAGAAATCACTAAGGACTCTGTTTCACTTTCATGGGAGCCTCCTCTCTTGGATGGCGGAGCAAAAATAAAGAATTACATTATTGAAAAGCGTGAAGCAACGAGAAAGGCGTATGCAGCTGTTGTAACAAACTGCCACAAGACTTCATGGAAAATAGATCAACTTCAGGAGGGCTGCTATTACTTCTTTAGAATCTCTGCTGAGAATGAATATGGAATTGGCCTCCCTGCTGAAACCAGTGACCCAATTAAAGTGGCTGAAGTTCCACAGCCTCCTGGGAAAATAACAGTGGATGATGTCACAAGAAACAGTGTCTCACTAAGCTGGGCAAAACCTGAACATGATGGTGGCAGCAAAATCATACAATACATTGTTGAAATGCAAGCAAAGGGTAGTGAGAAGTGGTCAGAGTGTGCTCGTGTGAAAACACTTGAAGCAGTTATTACTAACCTAACTCAAGGGGAAGAATATCTTTTTAGAGTAATGGCTGTAAATGAAAAGGGTAAGAGTGATCCGCGAGCACTTGCAGTTCCAATAGTTGCCAAAGACCTTGTGATTGAACCTGATGTAAGACCCGCCTTTCACAGTTACAGTATCCAAGTGGGACAAGACCTGAAAGTAGAAGTGCCAATTGCAGGTCGACCTAAACCAACTGTTACCTGGGTAAAAGATGGACAGCCATTAAGGCAGACAACAAGAGTCAATGTCAGTGATCTGACTGATCTCACTATACTGAATATTAAAGAAACTAGCAAAGAGGATAGTGGCACTTATGAAATCACTGTGGCTAATGTTGTTGGACAAAAATCTGCCACTCTTGAAATTATAACTCTGGACAAACCTGACCCTCCTGTAGGACCTGTGAAGTTTGATGAAATAAGTGCAGAAAGTATTACCCTATCATGGAATCCACCAGTGTACACAGGCGGCTGCCAAATCACCAACTACATTGTTCACAAGAGAGACACAACAACCACTGTATGGGAAACAGTTTCAGCTACTGTTGCAAGAACTACACTGAAGGTGACTAAACTGAAAACTGGTTCAGAATACCAGTTCAGAATATTTGCTGAGAACAGGTACGGGCAGAGCTTTGGATTGGACTCTGCACCAGTTGTAGCACAATATCCCTACAAGGAACCAGGACCTCCTGGCACACCATTTGTGACAACGGTTACAAAAGACTCCATGGCCGTTCAATGGCATGAACCAATAAATGATGGTGGCAGTAAAGTGTTGGGCTACCATCTTGAGAGAAAGGAGAAGAACAGCATTTTATGGGCTAAAGTGAATAAGACTATTATTCAAGACACAAGTTTTAAGACAACTAACCTTGAAGAAGGAATTGAATATGAGTTTCGAGTTTCTGCAGAAAATATTGTTGGTGTAGGCAAAACAAGTAAAGTTTCTGAGTGCTATGTAGCTCGTGACCCATGTGATCCTCCAGGTCGCCCAGAAGCTATAATAATAAAAAGAAGCTCAATTACTCTACAGTGGGCCAAACCAGAATATGATGGCGGAAGTAAGATTACTGGTTATATTGTAGAAAAACGTGACTTACCAGATGGTCGCTGGATGAAAGCTAGCTTCACAAATATCATTGAAACTCAGTTCACTGTAACAGGGCTTACTGAAGACCAAAGATATGAATTTAGAGTAATTGCAAAGAATGCTGCAGGTGCAATAAGTAAACCTTCTGATAGCACAGGACCAATAACAGCAAGGGATGAAGTTGAACTTCCACGAATTTCAATGGATCCAAAGTACAAAGACACAATCGTGGTTAATGCTGGTGAAACATTCAGACTTGAGGCTGATGTTCATGGAAAGCCACTACCAACCATTAAGTGGTACAAAGGAGATAAAGAGCTTGAGGAAACTGCTAGATATGAGATAAAGAACACAGATTTCAGTGCATTAATAATTGTAAAAGATGCTATTAGAGTTGATGGTGGACAGTACATTTTAGAAGCCTCTAATGTTGCAGGAACAAAGACAGTACCAGTAAATGTAAAAGTCCTGGACAGGCCAGGACCTCCAGAGGGCCCAGTCCAAGTGACAGGAGTTACAGCTGAAAAATGTTCATTGGCATGGAGTCCTCCTCTTCATGATGGTGGCAGTGATATTTCTCATTACATTGTAGAGAAGAGAGAAACTAGTCGCCTAGCATGGACTGTTGTTGCCTCAGAGGTTCTACCTACAATGCTGAAAGTAACAAAACTCTTAGAAGGAAATGAATATGTTTTCCGTATTATGGCAGTTAACAAATACGGAGTTGGTGAGCCATTAGAATCTGTGCCAGTAATGATGAAAAATCCATTTGTAGTTCCTGGTCCACCAAAAGCCTTGGAAATTACCAACATCACAAAGGATTCTATGACTGTCTGCTGGAGCCGGCCAGATAGTGATGGAGGTAGTGAAATCATAGGTTACATTGTAGAAAAGAGAGACCGAGCAGGCATCAGATGGATAAAATGCAATAAACGCCGAATTACAGATTTACGATTAAGAGTTACAGGATTATCAGAGGATCATGAATATGAATTCAGAGTTTCTGCTGAAAATGCTGCTGGAGTGGGTGAACCAAGCCAAGTTTCTCCATACTTTAAAGCTTGTGACCCCATGTTCAAGCCTGGCCCACCTACAAACACCCATGTTGTGGATACCACCAAAAGTTCAGTTACACTTGGCTGGAGTAAACCTATCTATGATGGTGGCTGTGAAATCCAGGGATACCTTGTAGAAATCTGTAAAGCAGATGAAGATGAATGGTCACTTGTTACTCCACAGACAGGTATACGTGCCACTCGATTTGAAATCAAAAAGCTTACTGAACATCAAGAGTATAAACTACGAGTGTGTGCCCTCAACAAGATTGGTGTAGGAGAGGCTGCATCAATTCCTGGTACTATTAAACCAGAAGACAAACTTGAAGCTCCAGAACTTGATATTGATTCAGAGCTAAGGAAAGGGATAGTGGTTAGAGCTGGTGGGTCTGCTAGGATTCATATACCATTCAGGGGACGACCAACACCTGACATCACATGGTCTCGAGAAGAAGGTGAATTCACAGAAAAAGTTCAGATTGATAAAGGCATAAACTACACACAACTTTCAATAGACAACTGTGATAGAAATGATGCTGGAAAATATATTCTTAAGTTGGAGAACAGCAGTGGTTCTAAATCTGCCTTTGTCACAGTAAAAGTCTTGGACACACCAGGACCACCACAGAACTTAGTGGTAAAGGATGTAAAGAAGGATTCTGCTGTATTATCTTGGGAACCACCCATTATCGATGGTGGTGCAAAGGTAAAGAACTATGTAATAGATAAACGTGAGTCAACCAGAAAGGCATTTGCAAATGTAAGCGCTAAGTGTGGCAAGACAAGTTTTAAAGTTGAAAATCTTACAGAAGGAGCTATTTATTACTTCAGAGTTATGGCTGAAAATGAATTTGGAATTGGTGTTCCAGCTGAAACCACAGATGCTGTCAAAGCCTCAGAGCCACCTCTGCCTCCTGGGAAAGTAACACTCACCGATGTGACTCAGAGAAGTGCCTCACTTGCATGGGAAAAACCTGAGCACGATGGAGGCAGCAGAATTTTGGGATACATTGTTGAAATGCTGCCTAAAGGAACAGAAAAATGGAGTGTTGTTAGCGAGACCAAAACATGCAATGCAGTTGTGTCTGGTTTGAGTCCAGGACAGGAATATCAATTTCGTGTGATTGCCTACAATGAAAAAGGCAAAAGTGATCCCAGAGCACTTGGAATTCCTGTGATAGCTAAAGACTTGACAATTGAACCAGGTTTCAAACTGATGTTTAATACATACAGTGTACAGGCTGGAGAAGATCTGAAGGTAGAAGTACCATTCATAGGTAGACCCAAACCTACGATTACCTGGACAAAAGATGAGCAGCCACTGAAACAGACAACCAGATTACATATTCAGGATACATCAACATCAACTATCTTAAATATTAAAGAAAGCAACAAGGAAGACTTTGGTAAATATACAGTAACAGCAACAAACACAGCAGGAACAGCAACAGAGCACCTGAGCATAATTGTACTGGAAAAGCCTGGCCCACCACGAGGACCTGTCCGCTTTGATGAAGTTAGCGCAGACTTTGTTGTTTTATCATGGGATCCACCTGATTATACTGGTGGCTGTCAGATAAGCAACTATATAGTAGAAAAACGTGACACAAGTACTACCACGTGGAGCATTGTGTCAGCAACTGTTGCAAGAACAACTATCAAAGCAACAAAGCTTAAAACAGGTTCTGAATACCAGTTCAGGATTTCCGCTGAAAATAGATATGGGAAGAGCTCTCCTTTGGATTCTAAACCCGTGGTTGTGCAATACCCCTACAAGGTGCCTGGGCCACCTGGTACCCCATTTGTAACAGCAGCTTCCAAGGATCATATGATCGTAGAATGGCATGAACCAGTTAATGATGGAGGAAGTAAAATTCTTGGCTACCATCTTGAACGCAAAGATAAGAACAGCATTCTTTGGACAAAACAGAACAAGTCACTCATTGCAGACACCAAGTATAAAACAGATGGCCTTGAAGAAGGTCTTGAATATGAATTCAGAGTTTCTGCTGAAAACATTGTTGGCATTGGCAAAGTCAGCAAAGTATCAGAACTGTATGTTGCCCGAGATCCTTGTGACCCACCTGGCCGTCCAGAGGCCATTGTTGTTACAAGAAATAATATTACACTGAAGTGGAAAAAACCAGAATATGATGGTGGAAGCAAAATAACTGGTTATATTGTAGAAAAGAAAGAACTACCAGATGGTCGCTGGATGAAAGCCAGCTTTACAAATGTGTTGGAAACAGAATTTACAGTAAGTGGTCTTGTTGAAAACCAACGATATGAATTTAGAGTAATTGCAAGAAATGCAGCAGGTTGCTTGAGTGAACCATCTGAAAGTACAGGACCCATTACTGCCAGAGATGAAATTGAAGCACCAGGGGCTTCACTGGATCCTAAGTACAAAGATGTTATTGTTGTTCATGCTGGAGAAACCTTTGTTCTTGAAGCTGATATTCACGGCAAACCTATTCCTGACATTACATGGTCAAAAGATGGTAGAGACCTTGAAGAAGCAACTGCAAGAATGGAAATTAAATCTACCATTCAGAAAACAACTCTTACTGTAAAAGACTGTATAAGAATAGATGGAGGTCACTATACTCTTAACCTCAGAAATGTTGGTGGCACAAAATCTATACCGATCACTGTAAAAGTACTTGACAGGCCAGGACCTCCAGAAGGACCTTTGAAGGTTACAGGTGTCACTGCAGAAAAATGCTACTTGGCGTGGGCTCCACCATTACATGACGGTGGTTCTAGTATCTCACATTATATCCTTGAGAAGAGAGAGACAAGCAGGCTTTCATGGACACAAGTAGCAACAGACGTGCAGGCTCTTAACCACAAAGTAACCAGGCTTCTTGATGGCAATGAGTACATTTTCCGTGTGATGGCAGTGAACAAATATGGAACTGGAGAACCATTGGAATCTGAGCCAATTGTGGCTCGTAATCCATACAAACCCCCTGGTCCTCCTTCAACACCTGAGGTTTCAGCAATCACAAAAGATTCTATGGTGGTAACATGGGGTCGCCCAGAAGACAACGGGGGAGCTGAAATTGAAGGTTACATACTTGAAAAACGT
This sequence comes from Scolopax mira, assembly GCA_004320125.1. Classification (NCBI taxonomy): domain Eukaryota; kingdom Metazoa; phylum Chordata; class Aves; order Charadriiformes; family Scolopacidae; genus Scolopax; species Scolopax mira. The sequence continues at coordinate 79,386 of BJBW01006499.1, forward strand.
GACAAAGATGGTATCCGATGGACCAAATGCAATAAGAAAACACTAATGGACTTGCGATTCAGAGTAACAGGTCTTACTGATGGGCATTTCTATGAATTCAGAGTTTCAGCTGAAAATGCTGCAGGTGTAGGGGAACCCAGTGAGCCATCTATTTTCTATCGTGCCTGTGATGTATTATATCCACCAGGTCCACCAAGCAATCCAAAGGTTACAGACACTTCCAGGTCATCAGTTTCCCTTGCCTGGAGTAAGCCCATTTATGATGGTGGTGCTCCAGTTAAGGGATATGTAGTAGAAGTAAAAGAAGCTGCTGCTGATGAATGGACTACCTGCACCCCTCCAACAGGCCTGCAAGCAAAGGAGTTCACCGTAACAAAACTTAAAGAGAACCAGGAATATAACTTCCGTATCTGTGCCATTAACTCAGAAGGAGTAGGAGAACCTGCTGCTGTTCCTGGTTCAGTCATAGCAGCAGACAAGGTTGAACCTCCTGAAATCGAACTTGATGCAGACCTCAGAAAAGTAGTCACTGTGCGTGCTAGTGGTACATTACGCCTGTTTGTCACCATCAAAGGAAGACCAGAACCTGAAGTTAAATGGGAGAAAGCAGAAGGAACAATTAGTGAGCGAGCTCAGATTGAAGTTACCAGTTCCTATACAATGCTGGTCATTGACAATGTGAATAGGTTTGATAGTGGTAGATACAATCTTACTTTGGAGAACAATAGTGGCAAAAAATCAGCTTTTGTTAATGTCAGAGTGCTTGATACACCTAGTGCACCTATAAACCTGACTGTCAGAGAAGTGAAGAAAGATTTTGTAACATTAGCTTGGGAACCACCACTTATTGATGGTGGAGCTAAAATTACCAACTATGTAGTTGAGAAGCGAGAATCCACAAGAAAGGCATATGCCACAATTACAAACAACTGCATTAAGAATTCCTTCAAAATTACTCAGCTACAAGAAGGATGTAGTTATTACTTCCGTGTCCTAGCTGTAAATGAATATGGGGTTGGCTTACCAGCAGAAACACCTGACCCAATTAAGGTTTCTGAACCACCTTCTCCACCTGCAAAGGTCATTCTTGTTGATGTGACTCGCAACTCTGCTTCACTTAAATGGGAAAAGCCAGAGAGTGATGGTGGCAGTAAAATTACTGGTTATATAGTAGAAATGCAAACTAAAGGAAGTGTGAAATGGAGTGCATGTACACAGGTGAAAACATTAGAAGCAACAATAACAGGCTTAAGTATGGGAGAAGAGTACAGTTTCAGAGTTATGGCTGTTAACGAAAAAGGAAAAAGTGATCCAAGAGAACTTGGTGTCCCAGTCATTGCAAAGGATATTGAAATACAGCCATCTGCTGAGCTCCTTTTCAACACATTCACTGTGAAAGCTGGAGATGATCTTAAGATTGATGTACCATTCAGAGGGCGACCTCTTCCAACCATTATCTGGAAGAAGGATGGGAATCCCTTAAAAGAGACAACCCGGGTAAATGTTCAGACATCAAAGACCTCAACTTCACTGTCCATCAAGGAAGCTTCAAATGAAGATTTGGGACATTATGAATTACATCTTTCAAATACTGCTGGGTCAACAACAGCTTCTTTAACTGTAGTTGTCCTTGACAGACCAGGACCACCAACTGATGTGAATATTGATGAAGTTAGTGCTGATAGTGTAACTCTGTCTTGGAAACCTCCAGCATACGATGGTGGGTGCCACATTAGCAATTACATTGTGGAGAAGCGAGAAACTACCACAACAACATGGGATGTAGTATCTGGGTCAGTTGCAAGAACATCAATTAAAGTATCTCGACTCACCACTGGCTCTGAATATCAGTTCCGTATTTGTGCAGAAAACCGCTATGGGAAAAGCTCCTATACTAATTCCCCATCTGTTGTGGCAGAGTATCCATTTAAGCCTCCAGGGCCACCTGGAACTCCTCATGTGGCACATGCAACTAAAGCTTTCATGATTGTAACTTGGCAGGTACCAGTTAATGATGGAGGTAGCAGAGTATTAGGATATCACTTGGAGTGTAAAGAAAGAAGCAGCATTCTTTGGACAAAAGTCAACAAGAGCCTTATAACTGATACCCAAATGAAAGTTTCGGGTCTTGATGAAGGACTGCTATATGAATATCGTGTGTATGCTGAAAACATTGCTGGAATAGGTAAATGCAGTAAATCATGTGAACCAGTTGCTGCAAGAGATCCTTGTGATCCTCCTGGTCAACCAGAAGTTACTAATATTACAAGAACATGTGTCTCACTGAAATGGACTAAACCAGAATATGATGGCGGAGCTAAAGTAACAGGATATATTATTGAACGCAGAGAGATACCAGATGGTCGTTGGCTAAAGTGTAATTTTACTAATGTGCAAGAAACGTATTTTGACGTAGGTGGACTTACAGAAGACCAGCGATATGAATTCCGTGTGATCGCAAAGAATGCTGCTGGACTCTTCAGTCAGCCATCTGAATCAACTGGACCTGTGACTGTAAAAGATGATGTAGAGGCTCCAAGAATAATGATGGATGCCAAATTCAGGGATGTTGTAGTTGTGAAAGCTGGAGAAGTGTTTAAAGTCAATGCTGATATTGCAGGACGGCCAATACCAGTGGTTTCATGGACAAAGGATGGCAAGGAGCTCGAAGGAAAAGCTAGAGTTGAAATAGCCTCAACAGATCACACTACTGCAATAACCATTAAGGATTGTATCCGAGGTGATTCAGGACAGTATGTACTAACATTACAAAATGTTGCGGGAACAAAATCTTTGGCAATTAATTGCAAAGTACTTGACAGACCTGGCCCACCAGCAGGTCCATTAGAAATAAATGGCCTTACTGCTGAAAAGTGCCATTTATCATGGGGACCCCCTCAAGAAAATGGTGGTGCAGATATTGATTATTATATTGTAGAAAAACGTGAGACCAGCAGAATTGCATGGACACTTTGTGAAGGAGAACTTAGAACAACATCCTGTAAAGTGACAAAACTACTGAAGGGTAATGAATATATTTTCAGAGTGATGGGAGTTAACAAGTATGGTGTTGGTGAACCTCTAGAAAGTGTTGCTGTCAAAGCCCTAGACCCATTTACAGTTCCAAGTCCACCTACATCTTTAGAGATCACCAATGTGAGCAAAGATTCAATAACTCTCTGCTGGGCAAGACCTGAGTCTGATGGAGGCAATGAGATCTCTGGCTATATAATTGAAAGGCGTGAGAAAACTAGCCTAAGGTGGATTCGTGTAAATAAAAGGCCAGTTTATGATTTAAGAGTTAAATCATCTGGTCTCCGTGAAGGATGTGAATATGAATTCCGGGTTTATGCAGAAAATGCTGCTGGCCTCAGTCTTCCAAGTGAAACCACACCATTGATTCGTGCAGAAGATCCAATATACTTACCATCTCCCCCATCTAAACCTAAGATTATGGATTCTACAAGGTCAAATATCACAATTGGGTGGACAAAGCCACTGTTTGATGGAGGTGCTCCAGTAACGGGATACGTAGTTGAATACAAGAAAACTGATGAAACTGACTGGACAACTGCTATTCAGAACTTAAGAGGCACAGAATACACAATAACTGGATTAGTATCAGGTTCTGAGTACATTTTTAGAGTGAAATCCATTAACAAAATTGGTGTCAGTGAACCAAGCGATGTCTCAGAACCACAGGTGGCAAAAGAAAGAGAAGAAGAACCTGCCTTTGATATTGACAGTGAGATGCGGAAGACTTTAATTGTAAAGGCTGGTGGATCATTCACAATGACTGTTCCTTTCAGAGGTAAACCAGTCCCAAATGTGACATGGAACAAACCAGACACTGATCTTCGTACACGAGCAAGTATTGATACTTCAGATAATTGCACATCTCTTACTATTGAAAAAGCAACAAGAAACGATTCTGGAAAATACACATTAACTTTGCAAAACATCCTGAACACTGCTACCCTGACTTTAATTGTCAAAGTTCTTGATACTCCTGGCCCACCCTCTAATATCACAGCAAAAGATGTAACTAAAGAATCTGCTGTGTTGTCTTGGGATGTTCCTGAAAATGATGGTGGAGCACCTGTAAAGAACTATGTTATTGAAAAAAGAGAAGCTAGCAAAAAAGCATGGGTCACTGTGACAAACAATTGTCATCGTCTGTCTTACAAAGTGACTGGCTTGCAAGAAGGTGCTATTTACTACTTCCGGGTTTCTGGAGAAAATGAGTATGGTGTTGGAGTGCCTTCTGAGACCAAGGAGGGAACAAAAATAACAGGTATGTTTTACTAAAACAAATATTTGTTAATATTTTAAAAATACATGTTTTAAAATGCTTATTTCAAAATAATATAGAAACTGTTAAATCTCTTTACAGTAAAAAAAGAGATTTTTTTTTTTTTGGTAGGTGTGTCTATGGTTTTTTTAAACTTAAAATTAAAAGAGCTAAGTAACAGTGAATTTTAAATTTTGCTTGCATTTTACTGAAAATGTTTCTAATATAAAAATTAATTTTAAAACGTATTTTCTCAATCCAGATGGCACCCTTATGTAATCGCTAATATAAAAAGTTAATACTTGCTATATTGCTTAACCTGTTGCACTTTTTTTCTCAGAAAAACCCAGCCCACCAGAAAAACTCGGCATAACGAATATCACAAAGGACAGTGTTTCTCTTTCATGGCTAAAACCAGAGCATGATGGTGGAAGCAGAATTGTGGGCTACCTCATCGAAGCCCTTGAGAAAGGACAGCAAAAATGGGTTAAGTGTGCAGTTGTAAAAACAACTCATCATGTTGTCCATGGTCTTAAGGAGAATGTTGACTATTTCTTCAGGGTGTCTGCAGAAAACCAAGCTGGTTTAAGTGATCCTAAGGAACTACTGCTCCCTGTTACAGTTAAAGAACAATTAGGTATGCTTCCTGACATGAGACATACACATTAAAATAGATTCATATTTTAAAAGAGAGAAAATTTGTTCATGGTTTTAAAATGTTTTCTTTTTTAGAATCTCCTGAGGTTGACATGAAGGGCTTCCCTCATAACACTGTATATATTCGAGCGGGATCAAACCTGAAAGTTGAAATTCCAGTTTCTGGAAAACCGGTGCCAAAGGTGACATTGTCTAGAGATGGTGTTCCACTGAAACCTACCATGAGATTTCACACAGAAACCACTGCAGAAAGTCTCATCATTAATCTTAAAGAAAGTGTGGCCGCTGATGCTGGCAGATATGACATTACTGCTGCCAACTCAAGTGGCACCACAAAATCTTTTGTTAATATTGTTGTGCTGGATAGACCAGGTCCTCCTGTTGGTCCTGTTGTCCTTAGCGATGTCACTGAAGAAAGTGTAACACTCAGATGGCAGCCACCAGCTTATGATGGTGGAAGTCAAGTTACCAACTATATTGTACTGAAAAGAGAAACAAGTACTGCTGCTTGGTCTGAAGTATCTGCAACGGTTGCTAGAACTGTTATCAAAGTTATGAAGCTCACAACAGGAGAAGAATACCAATTCCGCATCAAAGCTGAGAACCGCTTTGGCATCAGCGATCACATAGACTCACAATGTGTAGTTGTCAAGCTTCCTTACAGTGAGTAATAAGCTTCTCATGCTATAGGTTATTTTCTTAATGCTCTGATGATGAAAATATAATTTTGTTAACAATTAATCACTTCTTTTGATATCATCAGCTACCCCTGGTCCTCCTTCCACACCATGGGTCACGAATGTCACCCGAGAGGCTATTACTGTTGGATGGCATGAACCAGTCACTAATGGCGGCAGTGCAGTCATTGGATACCACCTGGAAATGAAAGACAGGAATAGCATATTATGGCAGAAGGCTAACAAGACCCTCATTCGCACAACTCACTTCAAAGTCACCAACATCAGTGCTGGCCTTATCTATGAATTTAGAGTTTATGCAGAAAATGCAGCTGGCCTTGGAAAAGCAAGTCATCCTTCTGATCCAGTCCTTGCAATTGATGCTTGTGGTATGTATTCCCTACTTAAAAAAAAAGGAGCCCACCATTTAAGTAGCACTTTCTTTTACCTCCCTGCCTCCGGGATATTCTGTCCTGTACAGTAAGTCAATATCCAAAACAGCTGTTATTCATTAGCATACTCCTGTGTTTCCTACTGCAGAACCACCAAGAAATGTTCGCGTGTCAGATATTTCCAAGACTGCTATCACTCTGTCATGGCAGAAGCCAGCATTTGATGGTGGCAGCAAGATCACTGGATACATCGTAGAAAAACGTGATCTTCCGGATGGCAGGTGGACAAAAGCTAGCTTCACCAATGTTATAGAGACTCAGTTCACAGTATCTGGTCTGACGCAGAATTCCCGCTATGAATTCCGGGTCTTTGCTAAGAATGCTGTTGGTTCCATTAGTAATCCCTCAGATGTTGTGGGTCCCATCACATGTGTTGATACATACGGTAAGTGTTTTGCAATGATAGATCAGTACCATTTTGTGATACTAGCAAGCTTAAAGGCAGCACTGTTTTGGAGAACCATAGGTTTTTTTAAATACGGAAGGTCAGTTTAAAGTGATTGATTCAATAAGCTTGAATGACTGTGAATTATTTGGGCATGACTGTAATGAACATCTTTGGCTGTATCTGCATTTTTTAAGTCTTATGATATCTTTATTATTTGAGCAAAAGAAATCTGCCTGTGCCCCATAGCCAAAATGGTTATATTTATACATGCCTTTTGTGCCTGGTGAGATTAGTTCTAACTTGTTCTAGCCTATGATTTGTTACATATACAATATTTACTTTGATCTGTAATTATAAAATGCCTATGACTATTAGCTTAAATAAAGTACTAATGTTTTTGGGTTTATTAAATACAAGTTTAAAGTAAGTTTGTTTTTAACTTATTTTTATTTTTTCTTAAGGTGCACCTGAAATCGATGTGCCACCAGAATATACAGAAGTAGTGAAATATAAAGCAGGAACTTCAGTTAAGCTAAAACTAGGCATCTCAGGCAAGCCTCTACCCACAATTGAGTGGTTCAAAAATGGCAATGAGGTACAAACCAGTGCACTAGTGTCTATTGAAAACACAACAGAATTTGCTTCTATACTCATCAAGGATGCAACTCGACTTAACAGTGGCACCTATGAATTAAAATTGAAGAATGCCATGGGTTCAGCATCAGCCCATGTTAGAGTACAGATACTTGGTATGTCTTGAGATACAGCAATGTTATACTATTAAACGATAATTCAGTAATAAATACTTAACATCATCTTTCTTCTCCCTTCTACAGACAAGCCAGGACCCCCAACTGGACCTATACAGTTTAAGACAGTCACTGCTGAAAAGATTACAATAACGTGGGACCCACCAGCAGATGATGGTGGTGCACCTGTAACACACTATGTTGTTGAAAAACGAGAGACAAGTCGGGTTGTATGGTCTTTAATTTCTGAAAAGCTGGAGGGGTGTATCATAACGACAACAAAACTCATCAAAGGAAACGAATATGTGTTCCGTGTCCGTGGCGTGAACAAGTTTGGAGTTGGTGACTCACTGGAGTCTGAACCCGTCATAGCCAAAAATTCATTTGGTAAGAAACATAAAAAAACTTATGCAATTGAATCATCTTGTGTATTATTTGTAAGAAATACTGATCTACTGACTTTTTTTTTTTTTCACCCAGTTACACCTGGACCACCTAGTGTACCAGAAGTCACAATGATAACAAAGAATTCTATGACTGTTGTCTGGAATAGGCCCACTGTTGATGGGGGCAGTGAAATATCAGGATATTTTCTTGAGAAGCGTGACAAGAAGAGTCTGAGTTGGTTCAAGGTTACTAAAGAAACTATTCGGGACACCAGAGAGAAAGTAACAGGTCTGACTGAAAACAGCGAATATCATTTCCGAGTTTGTGCTGTCAATGCAGCTGGACAAGGTCCATTCTCTGAGGCTTCTGACTTCTACAAAGCCGCAGATCCTGTTGGTAAGATACAACATATTTTCATTGTTTACAAATCAACGGACAATAAGCAATTAGGATGGGATTGCACCAATGTAACTGAGGGCAGATTTTACTCCTCTTTATGATTAATTTTAAATATGGCATCTGATTTTTTTTCTCCCCCTGTAAACTATCACTTACAGATAAGCCAGGCTCACCAACAAAGCTGAAGGTTGTGGATACAACCAAGACATCTGTCACCCTTGGCTGGATTAAACCTGCTTATGATGGAGGAAGTCCAATTACCAGCTACCTGGTGGAGAAAAGGGAAGGTGAAGAGCAAGAATGGGTGGTAGTCAGTACTAAGGGAGAAGTGAGAACAACTGAATATGTCGTATCCCACCTTCAGCCAAGCGTTAACTATTATTTCCGTGTGTCTGCTATAAATTGTGCTGGACAAGGAGAGCCTATTGAAATGACGGAACCCGTTCAAGCTAAAGATATTCTTGGTACTGTACTTTTCTGTGATTTATCATTTTTCTGTGTTTTGTGTTTTTTCCAAAGCATTTCTTATTTTACATTCCAAGTATGCACTATTAATTTTTACTTATTCCCACAGTGGCACCAGAGATTGATCTAGATGTTGCTCTCCGGACCTCTATTGTTGCTAAAGCAGGTGAAGATGTGCAAATAATGATTCCATTCAAAGGAAGACCTCCTCCAACAGTCACATGGAGAAAGGGTGACAAGAATCTTGGAATTGATGAAAGATATATAATCCAGAACACCGAATCATCTACACTACTTACTATTCCTCAAGTTACCCGAAATGATACAGGAAAATATGTTCTTACGATTGAAAATGGAGTTGGAGAAGCTAAATCATCATTTGTGAATGTAAAAGTACTCGACACACCATCTGCCTGCCAGAAGCTGCAGCTTAAGCATGTTTCTCGTGGCACAGTTACACTGGTATGGGAACCACCTCTCATTAATGGCGGTTCTGAAATAACAAATTATGTTGTTGAAAAAAGAGATGCTACAAAGAGGGCCTGGTCAACTGTAACAACAAAGTGTTCTCATACCACATTTAAGCTAACCAACCTGTCAGAGAAAACTGCATACTTCTTCCGTGTTCTCGCTGAAAATGAAATTGGACTGGGTGAACCTTGTGAGACATCTGAACCAGTGAAAGCTGCAGACATACCTGGACCTGTAAAAGACCTAGCCATGAAAGATTCTACAAAGACTTCTGTTAAATTGCAGTGGAGCAAACCTGACTATGATGGTGGTAGCATTATATCAGACTATGTTATTGAAAAGAAACTGCAGGAAGAAAAAGAATGGACGTACGCAGGAACAAGCAAGAGCTGTGAATTTGAAGTTGAAAAACTTAAAGAGCTTTCTGTCATGGAATTCAGAGTTTTTGCTAAAAATGAAAAAGGCATGAGTGATGGTGTTACTGTTGGACCCATTACAGTGAAAGAACATATAATAACACCTGAAGCTGACCTTTCTGATATTCCTGGAGGTCAAATTGCAGTAAGAATTGGACATAACCTGCATATTGAATTGCCCTATAAAGGTAAACCTAAGCCATCAATGAGCTGGCTGAAGGACAACCTCCCTCTTAAAGAAACTGAGCATCTTCGTTTCAAGAAAACTGAAAACAAGATAAGCTTAAGCATCAAGAATGTGAAAAAGGACCATGGTGGCAAATATAGTTTAATTCTTGATAATGTTGTCTGCAGAAAAACATTCACAATCACTGTCATCACTCTTGGCCCTCCATCTAAGCCAAAAGGACCTTTAAAGCTAGATGAAATCAAAGCAGACAGTGTAGTTTTGTCATGGGAAGCTCCTGAAGATGATGGAGGAGGAGAAATTACTGGCTACAGCATTGAAAAGAGAGAAACTTCACAAATGAACTGGAAGCTGGTATGTTCCAGTGCTGCAAGAACAACTTTCAAAGTACCAAACCTTGTTAAAGACACTGAATATCAGTTTAGAGTACGTGCAGAAAACAGATATGGAGTGAGCCCACCTCTTGTCTCAGCAGATGTTGTGGCAAAGCATCAGTTTAGACCACCAGGTTCCCCAGGCAAGCCTGTTGTATACAACGTAACCGCTGATGGAATGACCATATCTTGGGATGCTCCTGTTTATGATGGTGGTTCAGAGATTATTGGATATCACGTTGAAAAGAAGGAAAGAAACAGTATTTTGTGGCAGAAAGTTAATGTTGCATTAATATCTAACAGAGAATACAGGATTACTGGACTACTGGAGGGCCTGGATTACCAGTTCCAAGTATACGCTGAAAACGCTGCAGGTCTAAGCCGAGCTAGCGAGCCCAGCAAATTTACTTTGGCTGTCTCTCCAGTGGGTAAGTGAATGACCAATCACCTACCCAAGGAAATTCTAGTTTTACAGGCTATGGTGAGCAGTAATAAAAAATAAATGTTAATTCTTTTCCTTTCAGACCCACCTGGTACTCCTGATTACATTGATGTCACCAGGGAAACAGTCACCCTTAAATGGACCCCCCCACTGCGTGATGGAGGCAGTAAGATTGTGGCCTACAGCATTGAGAAACGGCAAGGAAGTGAAGACCGTTGGCTCAGATGTAACTTTACTGATGTCAGTGAATGCCAATATACAGTTACAGGACTTAGTTCAGGTGACCGATACGAATTCAGAGTGCTTGCAAGAAATGCTGTTGGTACAATCAGCCCACCTTCACAGTCTTCGGGTTATATCATGACCAGAGATGAAAACGGTAAGAATTATTTATTTATATGCTTGTATTTAGTACAGTTAGAGTTTGTGGAAGTGGGAGGCCAAGGGGGGAAGAACGTGTGACTGAGGTCATTCCAGTCAACTCAGAACATTTATGTTTGTAGTTTAAGGTGGGAGGGTCTAAATTAAAGACCCAAATCTGGCAGACGTACATAATCAAGTGCTGAAAGACATGGCATTCTGCAATTGTGTTGGATAAGCAGCAGCAAAATTGGAAAGAAATAATGAAGTGCAATATTCTGATGCACTGAATAATTTAGAAATGAAATGTGCCTCAGGTAGCTTGGTATACTGTAACAGCACATATTAATGGTGTGTTTCCTATTGTTAATATGATTAACTGTGTTCTTACAGGAAAAATAAGTTTATAGTTCATGTAATAACTGCTTTTTATAGAATGTAATTTTCTAAGTCAAAGAATTCTGTATGTAGCAATCTTTTATAATTAGTACGTTAAAAAGAGTATCAGGAAAAGATACCTATCTATATGGGAATTGAAGTACGTTTTCCTTTTTCAGTTGCTCCTACAATTGAATTTGGTGCTGAGCACTTTGAAGGCCTCACAGTTAAAGCTGGAGAGAGCATTAGACTTAAAGCTCTAATCAAAGGACGTCCAGTACCTAAAGTGACGTGGTTTAAGGATGGCAAAGAGATTGAGAAAACAATGAACATAGAAATAACTACAGCTATTGGATATAGTACAATCTTCATTAGAGATGCTACCCGGGACCATCGTGGAGTGTACACAGTAGAAGCCAAAAATGCATCAGGCTCTAAACGGGAAGATATTACTTTCAGAATACAAGGTACTGCAACAAACACTTTCAGAATGCTATTTTTAAATACTATTTTATTATAAGTGCCAGCAAATTATAATTCTGAACTTTTAAAATTGCAGACACACCAGGAAAAGTTGGTGGACCAATACGATTCACAAACATTACTGGAGAAAAAGTCACATTATGGTGGGAGCCTCCAGCTAATGATGGTTGTGCTTCTATTTCCCACTATATAATTGAAAAACGTGAAACCAGCAGGATTGCTTGGGCATTAGCTGAAGATAAATGTGAAGCTTGCAGCTACACTGCACTTAAATTAATTAAGGGCAACGAGTACCAGTTCCGTGTCTCTGCAGTGAACAAATTTGGAGTTGGCAGACCATTGGAGTCTGATCCAGTTACTGCACAAATACCTTACAGTAAGTTTCCACCTAATTCTGTAGAAATAACTGTAGAGTTACCATCTTGGTTTTCTAATGACTTTTTTTCTTTTTTAAGCTATCCCTGATGCACCAGGAACTCCAGAGCCTACCAGTGTAACAGGAGACAGCATCACACTCACATGGGCAAGACCAAAATCAGATGGCGGCAGTGAGATAAATGAGTATATTCTAGAAAGGAGAGAAAAGAAGAGCATGCGCTGGGTTAAAGTATCCAGCAAGAGGCCCATTACTGAGAACAGATACAGAGTAACTGGCCTTATTGAAGGCAATGAGTATGAATTCCATGTCATGGCTGAAAATGCTGCAGGAGTTGGACCTCCAAGTGATGTTTCAAAGCTGATTAAATGTAGAGAACCAGTCAGCCCACCAAGTGCTCCTAATGTTGTAAAGGTGATAGATACATCGAAGACTAGTGTAAGCTTAGAGTGGACCAAGCCAGTTTTTGATGGAGGTATGGAAATAATTGGGTACATCATCGAGATGTGCAAAGCTGATCTCGAAGCATGGCAGAAAGTCAATGCAGAGACTGTTCTTGCTACTAAATATACTGTTGTTGATTTGGAGGCAGGAGAACACTATAAATTCAGAGTTAGTGCTGTTAATGGTGCTGGCAAAGGAGAAAGTTGTGAAGTTCCTGCTTCAGTCCAAACTGTGGACAGGCTTTCTGCACCCGAGATTGATATCGATGCAAACTTCAAGCAGACACATATTGTAAGAGCAGGTGCAAGCATTCGTCTATTCATTGCATTCTCTGGAAGACCTGTTCCTACTGCTGTGTGGTCCAAAGCAGATGCTAATCTTAGCTTGCGTGCTGACATTCAAACAACCGATTCATTCAGCACGTTGACTGTGGAGGAATGCAACAGAAATGATGCTGGCAAGTATGTCTTTACTGTGGAAAACAACAGTGGAAGTAAGTCTATCACATTTACTGTCAAGGTTTTAGACACCCCTGGTCCACCAGGTCCTATTACATTTAAAGATGTAACTCGAGGTTCTATTACTTTAATGTGGGATGCTCCTGTACTGGATGGAGGTTCACGTATCCATCACTACATTGTGGAAAAACGGGAAGCAAGCCGTCGTAGCTGGCAAGTGGTGAGTTCAAAATGCACTCGACAAATCTTTAAGGTCACTGATCTGGCAGAAGGTGTGCCATATTACTACCGAGTGTCAGCAGAAAATGAATATGGTGTAGGTGAACCCTGTGAGTTAACAGAACCAGTGGTAGCCACCGAAGAACCTGCTCCACCTAAGAGACTAGATATTGTTGACACAACCAAATCTTCTGTAGTTTTAGCTTGGCTTAAACCTGATCATGATGGTGGTAGCCGTGTTACTGGATACATGCTTGAAATGAAACAAAAAGGATCCGACACCTGGATTGAAGCTGGACAAACCAAACAACTTACTTTCACTGTTGAAGGCCTTGTAGAGAACACTGAATATGAGTTCCGGGTCAAGGCAAAGAATGATGCTGGCTACAGTGAGCCAAGAGAAGCTTTCTCTTCAGTTATTATTAAGGAGCCACAGATTGAACCAACAGCAGATCTCAGTGAAATAAGCAGACAGCTCATAACATGCAAGGCTGGAAGCACCTTTACTATTGATATACCAATCAGTGGGCGCCCAGCTCCAAAAGTGACATGGAAACTTGAGGAGATGAGGCTGAAGGAAACTGAGAGGGTGACCATCAAGACAACAAAAGACAGAACCACATTGACTGTAAAGGACAGTATGAGAGGTGACTCTGGTAAATACTACCTCACACTTGAAAATACCGCTGGTGTGAAAACATTTACTGTCACAGTGGTAGTCATAGGAAGGCCAGGTCCTGTCACTGGCCCAATTGAAATATCATCTGTCTCTTCTGAATCCTGTGTATTGACCTGGAAAGAACCTGAAGATGACGGTGGTAGTGACATTACAAACTACATTGTAGAGAAACGTGAATCTGGCACAACAGCATGGCAGCTGGTAAATTCCAGTGTGAAACGTACACAGATCAAAGTTACTCATCTCACAAAATACCAGGAGTACAGTTTCCGAGTAAGCTCAGAAAACAGATTTGGTGTCAGCAAACCTCTTGAATCAAAAGCAATAGTTGCTGAGCATCCATTTGGTAAGTGAAACACTTTCCAAAATTTGTTCTTTTCCTCTGACTGAGGCGTTTGTAACAGCTAACATTTTCTTCCCCATCTTTTTTGTGTTTAGTTCCACCAAGCCCACCTTCCAGGCCAGAAGTCTATTCTGTGTCTGCAACTGCCATGGCCATTCGCTGGGAGGAACCCTATCATGATGGGGGCAGCAAAGTCATTGGTTATTGGGTTGAAAAGAAGGAGCGCAACACCATCCTTTGGGTGAAGGAAAACAAAGTGCCATGCTGTGAATGCAACTACAAAGTCACAGGATTGGTGGAAGGCCTAGAATACCAATTCAGAACCTATGCTCTAAATGCTGCAGGTGTTAGTAAAGCTAGTGAAGCTTCCAGACCTGTTGTTGCTCAAAATCCAGTTGGTAAGTACAAGTTTTAGAGTTATGTTGGTATTTAAACTAAAATAGAATTGCATTTCTCATTTTCCTACTTTATTCCTCCAGATCCACCAGGAAGACCAGAAGTAACAGATGTCACCAGGTCTACAGTGTCGCTGAGCTGGTCAGCACCCCTTTATGATGGTGGAAGCAAAATTATCGGATATATTATAGAACGCAAACCATATAATGAATCTGGTGATGGACGTTGGCTGAAATGCAATTATACGATTGTCTCAGAAAACTTTTTTACTGTGACAGCTCTTAGTGAAGATGAAGCATATGAATTCCGTGTGCTAGCAAAGAATGCTGCTGGTGTGATTAGCAAAGGATCTGAATCAACTGGTGCTGTCATTTGCAAAGATGAATACTGTAAGAAATATTCACTTGGAACAATTGAAAACATAAGAGTCTATTTTTAGTGCTGTTATGTAATTTTTTTTAACTCTCTTTTTCCTTATGACAGCACCACCAAAGGCTGAACTCGATGCCAGACTGCAGGGAGAAGTTGTGACCATCAGAGCTGGATCAGATCTTGTTCTTGATGCGGCTGTTGGTGGGAAACCAGAGCCAAAAGTTTTCTGGTCCAAAGGTGACAGGGAATTGGATCTATGTGAAAAGATATCTCTGCAATATACCAGCAAACGAGCCATTGCAATTATCAAGTTCTGTGACAGAAGTGATAGTGGAAAATATACTCTAACAGTTAAGAATGCCAGCGGCATGAAACAAATTTCTGTTCTTGTTAAAGTGCTTGGTATGTATCCCATAATTAATACTCAAACTTAGAATACTAAAAAAACCACATTGTTTTAGATAAGAGTGAGACAATTTTAATTAGCTGCTAATAGCAATACTTATTTTCATCTCTACCCAGATTCACCAGGTCCGTGCGCAGGCAAAATCACTGTTAGCAGAGTAACAGAAGAGAAATGTACTCTGGCATGGAACATTCCCGAGGAAGATGGAGGTGCACAGATCACTCACTACATTGTAGAAAGGCGTGAAACCAGCAGACTTCACTGGGTTATTGTTGAGGCCGAATGCCAGACTTTATCATGCGTGGTAACAAAACTTATTAAAAATAATGAATACATCTTCCGTGTAAAAGCTGTCAACAAATACGGATCAGGTGTTCCACTTGAAAGCGAACCTGTGATTGCCAGGAATGCTTTCAGTGAGTATTACTACCTTCCATTCTGCATCAGAATTTGTGGAATATTTCTTATAGATAAATGATTTGTTAAATGATAATTATTTTTTTCACCTTTAAAAAAAACACAGCTATCCCAACACCGCCTGGTGCTCCTGAAGAAGTGAGTGTCGGCAAGGAACATATTATTATTCAGTGGACAAAACCAGAATCAGATGGTGGCAGTGAGATTAAGGACTATCTTGTGGACAAACGTGAAAGGAAAAGTCTGCGCTGGACGCGAGTGAACAGAGATTACACTGTTTATGATACCAGACTGAAAGTCACTGGTCTCATGGAGGGTTGCCAGTACCAGTTCCGTGTCACTGCAGTGAATGCTGCTGGGAACAGTGAGCCTAGTGAAGCTTCACAATACATGTTATGTAAAGAACCATCATGTAAGTTACCACATTTAAAACCTATTTTAATATTTAGTTATAATAATGGTACATAAACTCACTTTGACTCAGGTACCCCAAACATGTATGATCTCACTGAACTAGCTGGTATTAGAATAAACATAAAAGCAGTCATAGTTTGTTTTAAATGCATTTCCTGGCGTAAGTGTTTAGAAAATTTTTTTAACTGTAAAATGTTTTCTGCACCAATGTGAAATGCATTTTTTTCTTTTTCAAAGATACTCCTGCACCACCTTCAGCTCCGAGAGTTGTGGATACTACTAAACACAGCATAAGTTTAGCATGGTCGAAGCCCACGTATGATGGTGGTGCTGACATCATAGGCTATGTTCTTGAAATGAAAGAAGAAGGTACAGAACAGTGGTATCGACCACATACAACGGCCACTCTTAGGAATGCTGAGTTCACTGTGACTGGTCTTAAAACAACCCAGAAATACCAATTCAGAGTTGCTGCTACAAATGTGAATGGTATGAGTGAATTTAGTGAATCATCAGCAGAAATAGCACCCGTGGAAAGAATAGGTAATTTGAAGACTTTATGTATGTTTTAAGGAATAAGTATATTTTCCTTTAGAACTACTAAAACATTAATTAATTCCATGTTTCTTACACCCTTCATCAGAAATACCTGAGCTTGAGCTTGCTGATGATCTGAAGAAGACAGTTACAGTCAGAGCTGGTGGTTCCCTGCGCTTAATGGTCTCTGTATCTGGCAGACCTGCTCCTGTAATCACATGGAGCAAGCAGGGTGTTGACCTTGTAAGTCGAGCTATTATTGATACTACAGACAGCTACACTCTGCTTATTGTGGATAAAGTTAATCGGTATGACGCTGGAAAATACATCATTGAGGCTGAAAATCAATCAGGAAAAAAATCTGCAACTATTTCTGTAAAAGTGTATGGTAAGTAGTGCTACAATTATATATGGGCATTACATCACTCATAGTGTATGTTGCTCAGTTATTCATTTTCAAAGGAAGTTTGCTGTTTAAATAAGATGAGAATGTTTCAGAAGTCAGAGAAACAAGCTAATATAAAGGAAAATACATAGGTTCTAAATCTGTACTATTTTATGAATCAAATCCCAGCATTCTTTTTTTATTCAGAATCAGTCATTAACTCTAAAAGGAAAGGATAGAAAAGGAAAAAAAACCAAACATATTTTTGTTTGCTTGTTTCAGATACACCTGGTCCACCAGCTGCAGTGAGAATTAAGGAAGTCTCAAAAGATTCTGTGACACTTACTTGGGATATTCCAGTCATTGATGGTGGAGCCCCAGTGAGCAATTACATAATTGAGAAACGTGAAGCTTCTATGAGAGCTTACAAGACTGTCACTACCAAATGCAGCAAGACATTTTATAGAGTTACTGGACTTTTAGAAGGAGCTTTGTACTATTTCAGAGTACTACCAGAAAATATTTATGGCATTGGTGAAGCTTGTGAAACATCTGATGCAGTACTAGTATCTGATGTCCCCATGGTACCACAAAAACTTGAAGTGATTGACACCACTAAATCCACTGTTACCCTTGCATGGGAGAAACCACTACATGATGGTGGCAGTAGATTGACTGGCTACGTTATTGAGGCCAGCAAAGCTGGAACAGAAAGATGGTTGAAGGTAGTGACACTGAAACCTACTGTCTATGAACATACAATTATCTCTCTCAATGAAGGTGAACAGTACTTGTTCAGAGTCAGAGCACAGAATCAGAAGGGTGTGTCAGAACCACGAGAGATTGTCACAGCAGTGACAGTACAAGACCAAAAAGGTAGGAATCTACTGTTGAAAATAATGGGGTGAAACTTATACCAAAGCTTATATCATGAATGTGATATTTATAAAATGGATATTTAAAATATCAACGTTTTGCTTTTCTTAGTTCTGCCAACAATTGATTTGGCTGGAATACCTCAGAAGACAATTCATGTACCTGCTGGCAAGCCAATTGAGTTAGCCGTTCCAATTGAAGGACGACCACCTCCCGCTGCATCTTGGTTCTTTGCTGGTTCTAAACTAAAAGAATCAGAACGCATTAAAACGGAAACTGTTGCCAAAATGGCTAAACTGACTGTGCGTGAGACCACCATACATGACACTGGAGAGTATATGCTTGAACTGAAGAACACATCTGGAACGGTTACTGATACAATAAAGGTTATAATCCTTGGTAAGGACTTAGGAAAATAATTGTCCATGATCTTTCTCCATCTGAACTTTCTTACACCAGTAATATGATTTCACTTTTTTTTTTTTAATTTTAATTTTCTTTGTTTTTCTAGACAAACCAGGGCCACCTGTTGGACCTATCCGAATTGATGAAATTGATTCGAATTATGTAACCATCTCCTGGGAGCCACCTGAGCTGGATGGTGGAGCTACCCTTAGTGGCTATGTGGTAGAACAGCGTGATGCTCACCGTCCTGGATGGCTGCCAGTTTCAGAGTCAGTAACCAGGACAACGTTTAAGTTCACCAGGCTTGTTGAAGGTGCAGAATATGTGTTCCGTGTGGCTGCTACAAACCGCTTTGGAATCGGATCTTACCTGCAATCTGAAATTATAGAATGCAAGAGCAGAATCCGTAAGTCTAAATTTTACCCTGTCCTCTACCCTTAAGAGTCAAAATATATATTTAAATTGGTTTACATATCCACACATAGATAAGATTTTTCCACATGTTACTACTTCCTTTCTACAAATAAAATGGTTCATTGTGATGCACAGTAGCCTTGTTGTATTTCTGGAGAAAAATGCCATCCATAAATCTATACAGATACAATAGATGCACTGCATAGAATCTGGATGGTAAACATGGATTTTCTGTGCAGGTCTACCGATAGCCTTAAAAATTGCTTTACCCTATAACAAAACCAGGAGTATTTCACTGACATAGTTTGTAAAGTACTTTCACATCTGCTAAGAAAAGTTTGATAGGACATGAATATTACATTTCCATTCACAATGCATTGCATATTACTAATGTGTAGAATCATTTGATGCTTCCTTCATTAATTCTGTGTTATGTTTTTACAGGTATTCCTGGTCCTCCTGGAACTCCAGAAGTGTTTGATATCTCTCGAGATGGCATGACATTAACTTGGTATCCTCCAGAAGATGATGGTGACTCACAGATTACCGGTTATATTGTGGAACGCAAAGAAGTTAGAGCTGATAGATGGATCCGTGTAAATAAAGTTCCAGTCACTATGACTCGTTACCGTTCCACTGGGTTGGTTGAAGGATTAGAATATGAACACCGAGTCACAGCAATCAATGCCAGAGGCACTGGGAAACCCAGCCGTGCTTCCAAATCTGCTGTCGCCAGAGATCCAATTGGTAAATAATTTCCTACATAAATTAAGGATATTATGGCAGAAGGGAATGATACTAGTAAAATTCAGGTTTTTCCAATTTGGTTGTCTGGGTGTATTAATAAATGAGATCTGAATGGAGAAAAACAATACAATATTAAAGAAAATCTTTCATTATAAGTTTTCCTGTATAAGTCCTATAGACTTAATACATAGCATAGGTTGCAAGTTAGATTTGTTGCATCTTTTAAATATTAACAATTAAACGATTCTCCTCTCTCCCTCGTTTGATCTTCTCTTCCAGCTCCTCCAGGTAAACCTCAGAATCCAAGAGTCACTGATACTACAAGAACATCTGTCTCCCTGGCTTGGAGTCCACCAGAAGATGAAGGTGGTTCTAAAGTTACTGGCTACTTAATTGAGATGCAGAAGGTTGATCAATTTGAATGGACCAAATGTAATACCACACCAACCAAGATTCGTGAATACACCTTGACACATCTCCCCCAGGGTGCAGAGTACAGATTCCGTGTGCTAGCCTGTAATGCTGGTGGACCAGGAGAACCTGCTGAAGTGCCAGGGACAGTCAAAATAACAGAAATGCTTGGTAAGACACTTAAAAGTCTTAACTCTCATTGAAAGTTGTCCTAAAAATGTACTTGCTTAAAGCAGGTATGATATCATCTGTAAAACAGACATAGCATAACATCTTAATTTTTTTTACAGAATATCCTGACTATGAACTTGATGAAAAATACCAGGAAGGTCTCATGGTGAGACAAGGTGGAGTTATCAGGCTCACAATACCCATTAAGGGTAAGCCCATCCCAATATGCAAATGGACAAAAGAAGGACATGACATCAGCAAGAGGGCCATGATTGCAACTTCCGACACTCACACAGAACTTGTGATCAAAGATGCAGAAAGAGAAGATTCAGGCACCTATGATTTGGCACTTGAAAACAAGTGTGGTAAAAAAGCTGTGTATATTAAAGTCAGAGTGATTGGCATTCCAAATCCACCAGAAGGGCCACTTGAGTATGATGATATACAAGCTCGTTCTGTCAGAGTAAGCTGGAGACCTCCTACAGATGACGGTGGTGCAGATATCCTAGGTTATATTGTTGAGAGACGAGAAGTACCGAAGACTGCCTGGTACACTGTTGACTCTAGAGTGAAAGGAACATCACTAGTGGTGAAAGGGCTCAAAGAAAATGTGGAATATCACTTCCGTGTGTCTGCTGAAAACCATTTCGGTATTAGCAAATCTCTCAAATCTGAAGAGCCAGCAGTACCAAAGACACCTCTAAGTAAGTCCCCTTTTAGATTTTTTTAAAATATTTTTTAATTACTACATTATGGTTCTAAAAGTGCAATAGTATATGTAAATGTCTTAATGCTATGTCACTATTATTTCTGGTTTTGTAATTATTAATAGATCCTCCAGAGCCTCCAATCAATCCACCTGAAGTGCTTGATGTTACAAAGAGTTCTGTCAACTTGTCCTGGGCCAGGCCTAAAGATGATGGTGGTTCTCGTGTAACTGGCTACTACATTGAACGTAAAGAGACATCTACAGAAAAATGGGTCCGTCATAATAAGACACAGATTACCACTACAATGTTCACAGTCACAGGACTTGTTCCAGATGCTGAATATCAATTCCGTATCATTGCTCAAAATGAAATTGGTGAAAGTGAAGCAAGTCCTGCTTCTGAGCCAGTTGTATGCAAAGATCCATTTGGTAAGATATGTTTGCATTAACAGACCTTCTGAAGAGCAACTAGTGACATTCAGAGAGGATTTTATTTTCTGTATCTATTCTAATTTTCAGACAAACCAAGCCAGCCTGGAGAAATTGAGATCACTTCCATATTTAAGGACAGCATTACATTGGAATGGGAACGACCTGAAAGTGATGGTGGCAAAGAGATCCTTGGCTATTGGGTTGAATATCGCCAGTCTGGAGAAAGCACCTGGAAAAAATGCAATAAAGAACGCATCAAGGACAGACAGTTTACAGTAGGAGGTTTACTAGAGGCTACAGAATATGAGTTCCGTGTTTTTGCAGAAAATCAGACTGGCCTCAGCAGACCTCGGAGGACTGCTATGGCAGTGAAAACTAAATTAACATGTAAGCAAAAAACATATTGCCATATTTGCTGTGATGTTGTTGTGATTTGCTGTGCCACAGTGCTGCACTTACGCTGCCTGTTTGGTTTACATATTTTTTGCCAACGTTACTGTCCTAAAGCAATGTCTTTCAAGCACAAGAGGCACAAGTATAAATTAAAATTAATTTCCAGTAATATAGTAATAGAGGAAAATTTCATAATAATCTTCATTGTTTTTTTCAATTTTCTTTGTCATAGCTGGAGAAGCACCCGCCATAAAAAAAGAAATGCAGGATGTTACAACTAAACTGGGTGAAGCAGCTCAGTTGACATGCCAAATTGTTGGGAGACCTTTGCCTGATATTAAGTGGTACCGCTTCGGCAAAGAACTGGTACAAAGCCGAAAGTACAAAATGTCATCTGATGGACGCAACCATACACTGACAGTAATAACAGATGAGCAGGAGGATGAAGGTCTCTACACTTGTATGGCTACCAATGATGTTGGAGAAATTGAAACTAGTGGCAAGCTATTATTGCAGGCTCCTCCTCAGTTCCACCCTGGTTTCCCATTGAAAGAGAAATACTTTGCAGCTGCAGGTGGCACCCTCCGCCTTCATGTTGTGTATATTGGCCGACCAGTACCAGCAATAACTTGGTTCCACGGCAACAAACCTTTAAGAGGATCAGAAACAGTTTCTATTGAGAACACAGAGCATTACACTCATCTTGCTATTAAGAACGTCCAGCACAAGACTCATGCTGGGAAGTATAAAGTACAACTCAGTAACACATTTGGAACGGTTGACACTGTACTTAATGTGGAAATACAAGGTAATTTGTTTTATTTTCAGTATTTTTATGTGCCAAATTATGTGCCAAATATTTACTGGCAAAAGAATTAAAAATATCATGTTTTTTTCTTTTACAGATAAGCCAGATAAACCAGTAGGGCCAATTGTTATAGAGTCTATACTGAAGAATTCTGTGGTGATAAGCTGGCAACCGCCAGAGGATGATGGAGGTGCTATGATAACCAATTACATCATAGAGAAATGTGAAGCCAAAGAAGGAGGAGAATGGCAACTTGTGTCTTCAAGCATTTCAGGCACAACCTGTAGAATTGTTAACCTAACTGAAAATGCAGGCTATTATTTCCGTGTTTCTGCTCAAAATACTTATGGCATTAGTGAAGCACTGGAGGTTTCATCAATTGTTATTATGAAGCCTCCATTTGGTAAGTGGACACCAAAACATCAATTTCTGTATTGCCCTGTAATTAGTAAGGCAAGCTGATGTCTGTTTTCAACCTTTTTATCCTTTACAGAAAAACCAGGACAACCTGGTCAGCCAGTAGCAAGTGCTGTCACAAAGGATTCCTGTGTTGTCTCATGGAAGCCACCTGCAAGTGATGGCGGTGCAAAGATTAGGACTTATTATCTTGAAAAGCGTGAGAAAAAACAAAACAAGTGGATTTCTGTAACAACAGATGAGATTCGTGAAACTGTCTATTCTGTGAAAGATCTTATTGAAGGTCTTGAATATGAGTTCCGTGTAAAATGTGAAAATCTTGGTGGTGAAAGTGAGTGGAGTGAGGTATCACAACCAGTCATACCAAAATCTGATGTTCCAATTCAAGCTCCACATTTCAAGGAAGAAATAAGGAATCTGAATGTGAAATTTCAAGCTAATGCCACATTTGTCTGCAAAGTCACTGGTCATCCTAAACCAATTGTCAAGTGGTACAGACAAGGCAAAGAAATCATGCCAGACGGTGAAAAGATCAAGATACAGGAATACAAGGGTGGATATTACCAGCTGGTCATCACAAATGTAACAGATGATGATGCCACTGTATATCAAGTTAGAGCTACCAACCAAGGAGGATCTGTGTCTGGCACTGCCTCTTTGGATGTTGAAGGTGAATGAAGGGTCTTGATTCCTAAGACAGATTCCTTTTAAGCTTTGAGTATTTTGAGACTATTGGTGCTCTTCTTGTGTGCATTTGTTCATGTGTTGATTTTTCTTTCTATTCTAGTTCCTGCAAAGATTCACTTGCCCAAAAACCTGGAAGGCATGGGAGCTGTTCATGCCCTCCGAGGGGAAGTAGTGAGCATCAAGATTCCATTCAGCGGCAAGCCTCAGCCCGTGATCACATGGCAGAAGGGACAAGACCTCATCGATACTAATGGACACTACCAAGTCATTGTTACACGATCATTTACATCTCTTGTTTTCCCAAATGGCGTTGACAGAAAAGATGCAGGTTTTTACATCGTTTGTGCCAAAAACAGATTTGGAATCGATCAAAAAACAGTTGAATTAGATGTGGCTGATGTGCCTGATCCACCAAGAGGTCTGAAGGTAACTGACGTTTCAAGGGACTCAGTCAACTTAACCTGGAATGAACCAGCTACCGACGGTGGAAGCAGAATCATAAACTACATTATTGAGAAACGTGCTACAACAGCAGAACGATGGATTCGTGTAGCACAAGCTCGTGATACACGATACACAGTGGTGAACCTATTTGGCAAGACCACCTACCAGTTCCGAGTAATTGCAGAAAACAAGTTTGGCCAAAGCCAGCCTTCTGAACCTACCGATCCAATTATAACAAAGGAAGATAAGACCAGAGTAATGAACTATGATGAAGAAGTTGATGAGACCAGAGAAGTCACCACAGCTAAAGCAGCTCACTATTCTACAAAGGAACTCTATGACAAATATATGATTGCAGAAGAGCTTGGACGTGGACAGTTTGGCATTGCACACCGCTGTGTTGAGGCAGCTTCAAAAAAGACTTACCTGGCCAAGTTTGTCAAAGTAAAGGGTGCTGACCAAGTTTTGGTAAAGAAAGAAATTTCCATTCTAAACATTGCTAGGCACCAAAATATCCTCTATCTTCATGAATCATTTGAGAGCCTAGAAGAATTAGTCATGATTTTTGAATTCATTTCTGGAGTTGACATCTTTGAAAGAATCAGCACAGCTTCATTTGAGCTGAATGAAAGAGAAATAGTAAATTACGTACGCCAGGTCTGCAGTGCTCTAGAATTTTTACATCGCCAAAGCATTGGACATTTTGATATCAAACCAGACAATATTATTTACTTCACAAGAAGAAGCTCTGTAGTTAAAATTGTTGAATTTGGTCAAGCTAGACAACTGAAGCCTGGAGACAGCTTTAGACTCCAGTTCACTTCTCCTGAATACTATGCACCTGAAGTACATCATCATGATTTGGTCAGCACAGCTACTGACATGTGGTCAGTTGGTGCACTAACATATATACTTCTCAGTGGCATTAATCCTTTCATTGCTGAAACAAACCAACAAGTTATTGAAAATATTCTAAATGCTGAATACAATTTTGAGGATGAAGCATTCAAAGACATAAGCATTGAGGCCATGGACTTCATTGATCGCCTACTAGTAAAGGAAAGAAAAGCTCGGATGACAGCTGCTGAAGCACTTAACCATGTGTGGCTGAAACAGAAGACAGAAAAGACCAGCACTAAAGTCATCAAGACCCTGAGGCACAGGCGTTACTACCAAACTCTAGTAAAGAAGGAGTGGAATACAGTTGTGTCAGTAGCCCGCATCTCCTGTGGAGGTGCAATTAGATCTCAGAAAGGTGTAACAGTGGCTAAAGTTAAAGTTGCGCCAATAGACATCGGTCCCATTGCTGGGCAGATAAAGCATGCTGTTACAGAAGAAGGAGGGCATGCCAAATATGTATGCAGGATTGAAAACTATGATCAGTCCACACAAGTCACATGGTACTTTGGTATGAGGCAATTAGAAAACAATGAGAAATATGAAATCAAATACGAAGAAGGTGAGGCAACCATGTATGTCAAAGATGTTTCTAAAGCCGACGATGGCACCTACAGATGCAAGGTAGTAAATGACTATGGTGAAGACAGCTCTTATGCAGAACTTTTTGTTAAAGGTGTAAGAGAAATTTCTGAACACTACAGATGCAGGACTGTAAGGAAAGTGAAACGAAGGGTTGATACTATGAGATTATTAGAGCGTCCACCAGAATTTACTCTGCCTTTGTATAACCGCACTGCATACGTTGGAGAAAATGTCAGGTTCGGAGTAACTATAACAGTCCACCCAGAACCTCGCTTAACGTGGTTCAAATCAGGCCAGAAAATCAAACCTGGTGATGATGACAGAAAGTATACTTTTGAATCAGACAAGGGTCTTTATCAACTCGTCATCAATAATGTCACAGAAGAGGATGATGCTGAATACAGTATCGTGGCACGCAATAAATATGGCGAAGACAGCTGCAAAGCTAAGCTGACTGTGATTCCACATCCACCTCCAGCAGATGCCACACTAAGGCCAATGTTCAAAAGACTGCTGGCAAATGCTGAATGTCAAGAAGGCCAAAATATCAGTTTTGAGATCAGGGTATCTGGTGTACCAAAACCAACGCTGAAATGGGAGAAAGATGGTCAACCTCTATCCTTTGGTCCTAACTTTGATATAATTCATGAAGGTTTAGATTATTATGCTTTGCATATCAGAGATACTTTACCAGAAGACAGTGGTTATTACAGAGTGACTGCTACAAACAGTGCTGGATCTACAAGCTGTCAGGCTTATCTAAAAGTTGAACGCTTGAAATATGTCAAGCGTGAGTACAAGACTGAAGAAGAGAGGGAGAAACACGTACAGAGGCAAATTGACAAGACCTTACGAATGGCAGAAATCCTTTCAGGGGTTGAAGCTGTTCCACTGACACAAACAGCACAAGAGGCTCTCAGAGAAGCTGCTATCTTATACAAACCAGCTGTTAGCACTAAGACTGTCAAAGGTGAATATGAAATTAAGAAAGAAGAAAAGAAGGAAGAAAGAAGACTTCGTATGCCATACGAGGTCCCAGAGCCTCGCAAACATGTGCGAACTACTCTTGAGGAAGATCAGACCATTAAACACTTTGTGCCTCTCTCAGACATGAAGTGGTACAAGAGGCTGCGAGACCAGTATGAAATGCCAGGGAAACTTGAGAGAACTGTTCAGAAACGCCAGAAACGCATACGTCTTTCCAGGTGGGAGCAATTCTACGTGATGCCACTGCCACGCATTACTGATCAGTATAAGCCGAAATGGCGCATACCAAAGCTAACACAAGACGATCTTGAAACTGTGAGACCAGCACGCCGACGTACCCCATCTCCAGACTATGAATATTACTACAGACCAAGGCGGCGATCGCTTGGTGACTTGTCTGATGAGGAATTACTCCTGCCTATTGATGACTATTTAGCCATGAAGAGAACTGAAGAGGAAAGACTGCGCCTTGAAGAAGAGCTAGAGTTAGGCTTCTCTGCTTCCCCACCAAGTAGAAGCCCCCCACGCTTTGAACTGTCTGCCCTTCGGTATTCTACTGCAGGAGCACAGGTCAGTTCAGAAGAAGAGAGAAAGAGAGAGCTGAGGTATTCAAGCTATCACATCCCAACTAAAGCTGAGACCAGTGCAAGCTATGCAGAGCTTCGTCAGCGCCATGACAGGGCTGCCTACAGACCACCTAAACAAAAACAAAGAATAATGGATGAAAGAGAGGATGAAGAATTGCTACGTCCAGTTGGCACTTCTCAACGACTCTCTGAATACAGGAGTGAGCTCGAATACATGGCTGAGGAGGAAAAGAGAAGACTCAGGAGAAGGAGGGAAAGAGAAATCACTGAGATCACATCAGAAGAAGAAGAAGAAATAGAAATGGTGCCACACGTTCACAGGGAATTTTCACCTCCCTCTAGATTACTAAGGAGAAGAAGATCTCTTTCTCCAACTTACATTGAGCTGATGCGTCCTGTATCTGAATTAATTCGACCCCGCTCACGACCTCCTGAAGAAAGTGAGAGAAGATCCCCAACACCAGAGAGAACTCGACCACGCTCACCTAGCCCAGTTTCTAGTGAAAGATCACTCTCTCGGTTTGAAAGGATGGCAAGATTTGATATATTTTCTAGATATGAGTCCATGAAATCTGCTTTGAAAACTCAGAAAACTATGGAAAGGAAATACGAAGTTCTGACTCAGCAGCCTTTTACCCTTGACCATGCTCCACGCATTACACTGAGAATGCGCTCACACCGGGTACCGTGTGGCCATAATACCAGGTTCATTCTAAATGTCCAGTCAAAACCAACTGCTGAAGTGAAGTGGTACCATAACGGTATTGAGCTCCAGGAGAGCAGTAAGATACATTTTACCAACACCAGTGGTGTATTAACTCTGGAGATTCTTGACTGCCACATTGATGACAGCGGAACATATCGGGCTGTATGCACAAACTACAAAGGGGAGTGCTCTGATTATGCAACACTAGATGTTACTGGAGGAGATTACACTACATACTCTTCCCAGCGAAGAGATGAAGAAGTACCAAGGACAATTTTACCTGACTTAACAAAAACAGAGGCATATGCAGTCTCCTCATTTAAAAAAGCATCTGCTACAGAAGCAAGTTCCTCGGTGAGAGAGGTTAAATCAGAAATATCAGCAACAAGAGAGTCACTTTTATCATATGAACATTATGCTGCTTCTGAAGAAAAAATCACTGCAGCTGAAGAAAAATCATCAGAAGAAAGGACTGTACACAAGGCATTTAAAAGCACTCTGCCAGCAACAATCCTTACAAAACCACGGTCAATCACAGTTTCGGAAGGCGAGACTGCAAGATTTTCCTGTGATGTTGATGGTGAACCAGCACCAACAATAACATGGTTCCGTGCAGGTCAACCCATTGTTTCTTCAAGGCGCTTCCAAGTAACACGAACACAGTACAAGTCTACCTTTGAAATTTCTTCAGTCCAGATGTCAGATGAAGGAAGTTACACCGTTGTGGTGGAAAACTCTGAAGGAAGACAGGAAGCACATTTTACTTTGACCATTCAAAGAACAAAAATTCCTGAAAAAACAATTACATCACCTCCAAGAATCAAATCTCCTGAGCCTCGTGTAAAGTCTCCCGAGCCAGTTAAGTCTCCTAAACGAGTGAAATCTCCTGAACCTATCAGCAGACCTCCAAAAGCAAAGTCGCCACCTGGAGACAAAACAGTACCAGCAGAGAAAGTACAACTACCAACTGCTTCTCCACCAAAGATAAAAGAGCATCTGAAAGCAGAAACTCTTGGAGATAAAGTAAAGTTATCCTGTGCAGTTGAAAGCAGTGTTTTAAGTGTCAGAGAAGTGGCTTGGTATAAGGATGGCCAAAAACTGAAAGAAGACCATCATTTCAAGTTTCATTATGCAGCAGATGGCACCTATGAGCTCAAAATCCATGAGCTCAGGGAATCTGATAAAGGAGAATACACCTGTGAAATTATTGGGGAAGGAGGAGTTTCAAAAACTAACTTCCAGTTTACTGGACAAGTATTTAAAAATATCCATTCCCAGGTAAGACAGGTATCTGAAACTCATAAATCAGTTCAGAAAGAAGATGATATGCTTACAGTTTCTACACAGAAGAAATCAGCAGTAGCAACTGAAGAAAAAGCAGCAGTTGAAGAAGTCATTAAAAAGTCAATTGTTACTGAAGATGTCAAAAAACTGAAAGCAGAAATTAAAACTTCTTCAACTAAAATGACAGTATCTGAAGGGCAGAAAGTGACATTCAAAGCTAACATTTCTGGTGCCTCTGAAGTAAAATGGGTGTTGAATGGAACGGAGCTAAAAAATTCAGAAGATTACAGATATGGTGTTTCTGGAAGTGATCACACACTAACTATCAAAAAGGCTAGTAATAAAGATGAAGGTATACTCACCTGTGAGGGTAAAACTGATGAAGGCGTTATTAAATGCCAGTATGTTCTGACCATTTCTAAAGAGCTTTCCAATGAACCAGCATTTATCACACAGCCTAAGTCTCAGAACGTCAACGAAGGACAAGATGTATTGTTGACCTGTGAAGTTTCTGGGGATCCTTCTCCTGAAATTGAGTGGTTTAAGAATAATCAACCTGTAAGTATTTATTAAATATATTTACTTGAGAAATGAGGAATCATTCATAAAACGGATCTTAATGAAAATATTTTTTTTTTCCCTCCTCAGATTGCCGTTTCATCGCACATCAGAGTAACACGCTCTAAAAACATATATTCTCTTGAGATTCGAAATGCAGCAGTGAGTGACACTGGAAAATACACAGTCAAAGCAAAAAATTACCATGGGCAGTGTTCTGCTACAGCATCTTTGACTGTACTCCGTAAGTTTGTTCTCTGAGTCTTGTTCAGACTAATCACAACTTCTTGCTGTGGTGTGTTTACTAAAATGACTTAGGATAAAAGCCACCGGTAATGCTGATTTAGGTATTTTAACAAGTTCCTTTTTCTTTTGTGTATGATATATACAGAACTAAAACAGCATTAGAAATCTTTGTAACATCCACAGAGGAGCAGACAGATGCTCTATTACGTTAATAGGTGCATGTTAACAGAAGGCTATGAGCATTCCTTCTAGGATGACTGTGTTAAGACCTTGGTGCTAGCAATTACTCTTTCCTCATTCACTAACAAAATCGGTTCCAATAAAACAAAGTAATTCCACAGTTTAAAATTTCTATGGTAACTTAGCAATAATTGAACTGGGTTTATTCTTTTATTGGCTGTTCGATATCCCAGTTCCTAGCATCAAGGGATTGCTATGGTTTGCTTGTATGACTGTGCTTGGTTTTAAAGGAAAGCTACAGCGCTTGAGCTTTTTTGTTGCCTTTTATAGCTACAGAACAATGAATGCAGTGAAATACACTTTCCTATATGGTGCTTGTAAGAACTTGAAAATGTTTTACAGCTTCTACAAACATGAATCGAACACACACAATTTCTCAGTGTCTAATTCTAGTAATGGTTCTAATAGGTCATCACACAGCGTTTCCTGTTTCTTCTTACAGATGTATGTACATACTAGTAACAGTGCCATTTTCTATTTGTTTCCTTTATAAATTACTGTTTGTGATTTGGACGTCTTGAATCAAATGACTGTAAGCAATTTTATACTCCACTGCAGTTTTCCATTGAAAGCAAACTATGCTGTCTCTTCATTTCTGTAAAATTAACCATGTACAACTGCATGACTGTTTGTTAACGTGACGTTATTGGTTTTTCCTTCTATGTTTGTGATGCTCCCCAGCTCTAATTGAAGAACCTCCAAAAGAGGTAGTATTGAAGACAAGTGGCGACGCAAGCATGCACGAAAGTTTTTCTTCTCAGTCCTTTCAAATGGCTTCTTCTAAACAAGAGGCTTCATTCAGCAGTTTCAGCAGTAGCAGCATGACTGAAATGAAATTTGCAAGCATGTCTGCCAAAAGCATGTCCTCCATGAAAGAATCCTTTGTAGAGATGAGCTCCAGCAGTGTTATGGGGAAATCTAGTATGGCTCAACTGGAGAGTTCAACTAGTAAAATGCTTAAATCAGGTCTGAGAGGTGAGCAATACAATTACTGGTAGAGTTAGTGCTTAAAATATCCTGAAGTAGCCCTCAGTGTAAACCTGCTGCATGGCTTAGTGGAAACAGACTAACTTGGTATTTCTTCTCCTCTTTTGTAAAGGAGTACCACCCAAAATTGAAGCTCTCCCATCTGATATCAGCATTGATGAAGGAAAAGTTCTCACACTATCTTGTGCTTTTTCGGGTGATCCTGCTCCTGAAATAACATGGTACTGCAGAGGGAAAAAAATTACAAGTCAGGACCAGCAAGGCAGATTCCACATTGAAACCAGTGAAGATTTAACCACCCTGATCATCATGGATGTCCAGAAGAACGACGGTGGACTTTACACTCTGAATTTAGGAAATGAATTTGGTACCGATTCTGCCACTGTGAATATTAATATTCGATCAATTTAGAGAGCTTGATCTGTATTATTTACACTTGTCTTTTTACAAGTGATTCATTTATGGACTGAAATATCTGATCTGTAAATATAAAAAAAAAAATATTTTTGTACCTACCTGAATGAGACAAAGTCCAGAGCTATACATTATGACTTATAGTCATTATTGACCTAAGAATTTTAAACACTTTTTTCACTGACATGTACATACTGTATATAGCCGAAGTTAACGGTTATGAAGTTTTGTACCATTTATTTTATGACATAAAAATTGAAACGTAATTTTTGGAACTAACAGTTGGTAGGAGAAAGTTTCCTAGCAAACGACTACCCTGCTCAACATTTAACTAATTTTTGCGCCTCAACTCATTGTTGATGTCTAAGAATGCCTCAACAGGTAGAGAGACTCCCTGTTGAAGATTACCTACACCTAAGAGATGATACTGTGCATAGTATTTCATACGTGCACGAACATTTATGTTGAATCAGAAATGTAAGGCATTGGCGATGTTTGCA
Source organism: Scolopax mira (assembly GCA_004320125.1). Lineage (NCBI taxonomy): Eukaryota > Metazoa > Chordata > Aves > Charadriiformes > Scolopacidae > Scolopax > Scolopax mira. The sequence goes on from BJBW01006499.1 coordinate 111,313, forward strand.
ATTACCCTCCTGTAAGCATTGCTTTAACGTTTTACATTGGATCTGATTACGTCATAATTTCCATACCTGACTGACAATTTTTGGACAAAGTGCAAGCGGCCAGCACTTTGTTCAGCCCCTGTGTACTGTTCCTGACATATTGACTGCTTGAATAGCTTTAAAAAAGTAACATCACCTGGCCATCCCCTTAATCAACAAAGCTATTCAGGTGCTCAAGTGCAGCAGCAGTACCCCCTCTCGGAGGTTCGTAGGGTGCAGTGATTGAATTTGTGTGGTAGTATTAGACATCCAGTAGTCACTTCCCGGGCAACTAAGCAATGAACCACAGTTTGAAAATAAACTGTTGTTACAACATCAAATACCGCCCCGCACTTCAATTTGCTTTAGTTCTCCTAATGTAGTAATAAAGCTTGGTAGCTGTTGAACCTCCTTGAGATAGAATTGTTCATTTGAAATAAAGCATGCTTTCTGCACCACAAAACCTGTGACTCCTTGTTATTTATTTATTATGCTCTATTTTTAGAATTTCTCTATTACACATCAGAAAAAGAGCTGATGAAAGAAAAGGCTAGGTAGAAATGCAACTCTCCAATGTAAACCAGGTAGCTAACTATTGCGAATCCAGCCATCTAGCCTGGCCACCAAAAAGTCAGCCTTAACAAATCAGACTTAAAAAGGTTTTCTTCATAGTTCTTCATTGACAAAAGATAAATTCTATCACATGCCTAAGCATTATACTGTCCTTATTATCCCTAGTTAAGTGACTATATGGGTAGATTGCTAATCTCACTTCTTTATAGCTCGTCTCTGCTGAAAGTGGTTAAAAACTGCCTTCAGGAAATCTGGCTATTGCCTCCTTTTTTTGACAGCTGCCACTAGTATAGACGACTAGTCAATCCCAATTGCCTGGACCTACAATTTCTCCCTTCCCATGGGTGACTAAAGGCCCACACCTCATCAGTTCTTCATCCCTCAGGTCAGCTGACATACCTACAGGAGCAAAGCCTGTCTTTACATTCCCGGAGGGGAATCACAAAACTCACACACACTGGTCACAATGGGAAAAGAGTATAAAGGTCAAAAGAGCAACTCCGCTTTTAGAATTCACTCTGGTCAGCAGAAAAAGCTTGAGAGCAAATATGCTCACAGCAACGCACCGCTCCTTCTGGAGCTGAAAAATTCTCTTACATGGACCAGGAGCATTAATTAGCAATAATACACATCATATGACTCCCAGCACATGATTACTACTGAAAAAAAGCTCAAGTTTTGTCAGAAGAAGTAAAGCAGGTAGTATGTTTAAAAGCCTATTCCAAAAAGACTTATTATAGAAGCAGACTTTTATTTTTAAATTTCCTATAAAACTATATACTATCAACCACTACCTATCCAAATGATGCAGGGAAAATAATAAACAGGAACGAAACAAGGACAAAAGTAAAACCAAGGATTTCAGAAGAAATAAGTTTTGTGTCCAGACAAGATCCAGACTTCTTTTGAATTGATGGAACCAGTAACAATCATAAAGATGAAAGAGTTTAAGAGTGTATGGTATTTCTTCCTTAGGGAGGAAAGTAAAGAAGAAGAATAAAAAAGAGGGTAAAAAAGCCTTCAAAGAAAAAAATAACCCTCAGAAAATCATTCTAATTCCATTACATTTTAAACAAAAACAACAAACAATACAAAACACAAAAATACACAGGTACAGTCTTGTTTAAGCAACAACTAACTCGAGTACACAGACACATAATAAAATTAACTACAAATACACTAATCAGTCATCTCAGCAGAAAGTAATAGTGACGGACAGACAGCATCTGCAAATTGCTGAATGGACTCTTCTCCATAAACGCTAATGGAAACTTGGTCTTTCCTGACCTCCACTGAGTCTAGACATATTTACTTTATCAAGAGGAAAGCAGACCAGTTTGCCAGCGTAAGCAAGTTCATTCTGCTTGAACCTCTCTGACCCAACTCTGCAAGTCCTTCAGCAAGCACACCTAACTTTAAGCAGATGAGTCACTCACATGCCTAAAAATAGGATTTAAAGTACTTACAGGCTTTGCTGAAGCACAGCTTTAATAGATAACTTTACATGCCAACCTGCTGAGCCAGTGTTTTTTACAAGACTGCTATGCGAATGCTAATACAGAGTGACACTAATAAATTCACACCCTCGAGCTTCAGTATTCAGTTTCACAGAACACAGCCCAAAACAGCAGGACTTTTCAAGACAATAGATTAAACAATTGGACAAAAAAATCTGGATAAAAAACAAACATAAAATAAAGTGAGCAATGAACATCTCAAATTATTTGCTTATTACATTCAGGTCAAATATTGGGATTTTTAACTGTACAAGCCAACATTTGCTCTCTTGAAAGATAAAATCTATTGCATTATCAGACCAAGTTCAGAATAATATCCTACCATTGATATGTGCACGAAGGCATTCGGACTTGATTTTTTCCTGGGTCCTGATGGATAAGGAAAAACTTTTTAGCAAAGCTCTGCATATAAAATTGTTGTATAAAATCTACTATAGGGCTATACATTCTCTACTAACATTTTACATTTGGCAGCCTGAGAAAAATAACTCTGATAGTAGTTAGCCATAATAACACTAGGGGATTAATTTTACCACTGGCAGACAAGAAACCCTAGTCTTTACATTGCATTTCAATTTTTACCATCATCTCCATTTTCAATGACTTTGCCCTTCAAGGGGAGAAAATTACATTAACAGAATGCAAAACCCTCACATTCTGATAAAATATTTAAAATAAATATTCTCTAATTGTTTTCTTTTTCCTTCCCCCTTTTTGAAGATGATAATGTTTTAGATCTTGGATTAAAAAAAAAAAATAAAAAAAATCAAAATACCTAATATCTATTAAAACATCCCAAAGCTTAACAGTCAAAAATAAATCACTCTGTCGTTCCCACACTGGAACATGCCATAGTGCTAACAACAGCACTGAAAATGATGACATGACAAATGAAAAAGGATGACAGAGAAAATAATATACTCTTACATGTCAGAAAGTTACAGTCAGTGTCAGACCCCATGTCAGGTAATTATGACCTGCTTTTGCCTCTGTAACCCAAACTTCTTGTAAAATGCCCAGGCAGCCTACAGAGTGCACTGAGAAAAGAAAGATACAGAAGTAGCCAAAGAAATACTTATCACAAGAGAATAAGAAACATGTGGAAAAGGAGGAGATACTCTTAAATCCTGCCCTGTGACAGGATTTAAAGTATTACCTTTGACATCTTGGAGATGCCTGTTTACTCTTCCCTTTAAAAAAAAAAATAAAGAAAGAAATAAAGATTGATCTCCTTCAGATTTTTCAAACACATCCAAAAGATCCAGTTGTGCTCTCATCTTTAGCCTTCTCTCCCACACAGGTGCTGGGTAGAACAGTCAGGACACAGCAATGTGAGGACCACCATGCACAAACAGCCCCAATGATGGTGTCACACCACGAGGAAAAAGGCAGCACCAGTCGGTGAAACAGGGAAAGAGCCTTTCCTATGTACTTCCCTGCGGCACTCACATGCCAAACAGCATTCTGGATGGTTCATCCAGACTTTACAAATTACAAAATGCTAAGTAAAGTAAATCAAATTCCTAAATAACACCACCTATTCACTACTGTGTGTACACAGTGGAGAAAAGCAGAAGTAAAGCATTTGTTTTTAGCATGTTTTAAAAGTGCAGGCCATTACTCTCATTTCCTAGTAAGCGTTCCTAGTGTGTCAGATGCCCTCTCCAAAACAGAGCAGCACCGGTCCCCCTGGTGCAGGGGCAGAGGAACACCTGCCCATTTCCAAATCTTCATTCACTGCTTAAGTCAGCTGATAAGGGGCCAAGTCCTTCCAAGCCAGTGGCAATCCTAAGGATGTACATAGAGTTACAATCATCTGGGGAGTTTTATGAGTGAAATAAAAACCTATGTGGCCCGTCAGCCTTCAGTGTTAAACAGCAGAGATCTTCAGCATGGCAACTGTGGATTTGGGCACCCAGCTTCATAAATCCCCTTTAAGCAGTAACTTTCTCTTCTAGAACTGGATCTCTTAGGTTCGGCCATCAAAGTAATCAGTAAAGAAATGCCCATACAAGGCAGGTTTCATAATAACTCTTTTAAAGCAGGATAATAAGGAACACCAATTTTAGTTTTCAGACACAGACATTTCCTTCATTCAGGTATTATACCCCTTTAAAAACTTATTAATATACACCAGCAGGAACAACAGTTCAACAGTTACATGACTTAAACTGATGGTGGCAACTGAAGTATAGAGTTTTTCAAAATAGCCTTAACAAACATAGCTGTGATTTCAATTTTTAAATAAATTACATACTTTTTTTTTTTTTAATGCAGAAGCAACCTCCGAAGTATTCCTATTCCAAAGGCAGGATGGAGGATGGGGAGCAGGATTTAAAAAAAAGTCAAGCTGACTTACTATACACTAAGTAGAAAGAAATATAAACATTAATTTTCAGAAGTTTAAAGATGAAACCACAATGTCACTGTTCATAAATCTCCAAATAATTGAAAACTGATCATTAATTCTTTATAGCGCAAGATGGCAAGCCATTTAAGTACATTCCATTTTTAATTATCTGATATTAAGAGACTTCAGAGATGTAACTCTGAAGTTATCACTTTTCACCTAAATACATGTATTATGCTTATATTATTTAAATGATAAATACTATTTAAAAAATTGGTTTCAGATGGATCTCTTCAGCAGCAACTGTAATCAAAACTAGAAGTACTACTTACACATTCTATGTTGGGGTTCAGCTCCCCTCTCCACCAGAAAAAAAATGACAATACAATTAGGTATTCCTCATAAACTCTCCCCTAAACTTGGAAATAAAAATGTAAGAGCATCCAGATTTATTTTTAGTCTTACTACACATTGCGACTCAGCCAGCTAAGTATCATTTTCAGAAATTACTTCTTAGTTTCAGATGCCAAAAGTATGACACTGCACCATCCTCTCTGATTTCACTGAAACACATCCAGGATTTTTGCCACAGTTCTGCACAGGTATATATAAAAGGGCTAAATTTAATTTTAGCCAGACATGTTACATATACAGAGAAACATCATTTCAGCTTTAGCGACAAGGAGAAACCCAAAACAGTGCTGAAGTAATTATATGCAAACTTTGTGTTTGAATTAAATCATTACAACTTTTGTCTAAACATTCCTCTCTGTGGCAGTATTTAAAATTATTGTTTACTCCTACATGCACTGATCAGTCTCAGAAGCTTTTTTGCACAAGTGGAATCCAAACTATTTTCTCCATAGTAGCTGAAAGCCGGAAAGAGGTAATGACCAGAGGGCTGGAACACCTCTCCTGTGAAGACAAGCTGCGAGTTGGGGCTGTTCAGCCTGGAGAAGAGAAGGCTCCGAGGAGACCTTGTAACAGCCTGCAATTAACTGAAAGGGGCCTAGAGGAGGGATGGGGAGGGACTTTATCAGGGAGTATCAGGGGAGCAACAGAACCATAGGGAACAGTTTTAAACTGAAAGAGGGGAGATTTAGATTAGGTATTAGGAATAAATTCTTTACACCCTGAAACAGGTTGCCTAGGGAAGTTGTAGATGCCCCATTCCTGGAAGTGGTCAAGACCAGGCAGGAAAGGGTTTTGAGCAGCCTGGTCTGGTGGGAGGTGTCCCTGCCCATGGTAGGGGGGTTGGAGCTCGATGATCTTTAAGGTCCCTTCCAACCCAAACCACTCTATGATTCTGTGATTTGTTAAAGTGACAATTATTTAACACAACATAAGCTGGAAGAAACCTCAGTAAGGTTTCAAAAAGCCACTTGCCGTGGTTTGGCCGCAGATGGGAACAAAGGACCAGGTGGCAGCCGCTCGCACAGATCAGAGTCCCCCACCAGCGGCGTGGCCGGGAGGGGAAAATGGGAAGAAAACCTCGTGGGTTGAGACAAAGGCAATTTAACAAAACAGCACAGGCCACANNCACGATCCCGCCGCTTCCCGAAGCACCCGGAGCGCACCCGACCGTACTGTTCTCCCTACCCCTGCTGCCCCGGGGGCGGGACTTCCTCCTTTTATGTCACTTCCTGTCCCGGCCCCTCCCCCTGGGCGTGGCCCAACTGGGATGGAATACCTGTGTCCCTGCTAGGTGCTGGGAACAATTAACCCTTTCCCCACCAGACCCAGCACACCACTCTAAGACAGCATACGATTCAAGACAACACTCTTACTGCAATATGTAGTTTACTTCTCTGAACATCTTTTTTAATACTTATTTTTACAATTGTCATAAGTGTAATACAGAATACATTAAAGCAAACATTCAGAAAAAAAATGTACAAGCATGTGTGTGGCTGATATGCATATGCAAATGCATGAAAACTGACAGAACTGAGCACAAATGACAGCTCTGAGCTGGTATCCACAAATAACTTCACTTGTACAAACCATTCCATTCGACCCTGACCCTGACCATGGTTTATAAACCAGTATTTTATATACATGCAACAGCTCATATTTTTTTTCCTCAACATTCGGACTTTTTTTGATTTAGATAAATCAACATTCCAGAAATGTATAAGGAAAGCTTCCATTCCACTCCAGCCTGCTTCAAAAAACACCAAACCATTCATATACACAACAGGAAGACTGGTTAAACCAAATTAAAGAAGATTTACTTATAAAAACATATTTTGGTATGTGCTTGAGTGCAAAAAACCCTGTACATTTATTTAACAGTTGTATAAATCAAAAACAGTAAATGGCTTGCTTAAAGTGCTCTACAGCTAAGACTTTACAGACAAAGTTTATCCCTAAATGAATACCCCAAAATTCCCCCAAAGCTTACAATGCTAACACTAACAGCCTTATGGACCAAGGTGCTAGTAGGCACTGTTATACTATATTACTCATTAATTAAGAGAGTCAGACTCCGATCTCACTTACAGTTAATGCACATTTACACTGATGTAACTGAGAGCAGAAATCCCTCTCCTGGTATCTACCATCTTCAAATGATATAAAGGAGTTGCAAAAACAGAAGCTCCCTTTTGTATAAATACATCATAAATAAAATATGTATAGATACAAATATTCATTACAACAGCAGCTTAACGGTTGAATATTTCAGCTCTTGCTTCTATAATACTTTGCTAAAAACACATCTTAAGTGAGCAGAGAAAATCTTAACAGTGCTGCATTAGCTACTTGTGATGCTACACACCCCAGAAGCAATTTATGCACATTTTGAAGCCTTTAGTAGATCTTTAGATCTTTAATAGTGAAAGTAGGTAGAAATTTTTGATGCAAAAAAGAATAAATAAATAAAGATTATTAAATATCCAATGTTTGGTACAAATGCTTCATATTAAGTTACTTTTATACATTTGTTTAGAAAAATACACTAAATATTTCTACTTTCATTGGCTAAAAATAAGGACCAGATTATGTATATCCTTGTGTTTTTAAAGAAGGCAATGTCAATTACCATCAAGTTGCTAGAGCAGGCTCATTAGTGCCCATTCCTACAGCCCTTACAGAGGCAAAAAAGCCATCAGGGGGCTAATCACAGCTCCTGCTGGAGGACCAGTACAAATGACCAAGAGGCCCATGGCACAAGTTGCATTTTCTTAGAAAAAATGAAACCTTTTTGCTGAAGTTTATAACCTGCAGGTTTACTAATGTATCAGTCAGACCTTCACACTTTTTAAAAAGAGCTACATTTACAAATGTGGATGCTTATCTGTTAAGCCATCATTTGTTCCAAAAATGCACATTCAAACTGTGAAATATTAGGAAAATACTCTTGCAAATAAACTATATAAAGATAAAATACACTTCAAAGATATTCTTTATGTTATTCTATAAAGTGCAGAGAAATCCTTCTAAAAAGGGAAATTACTACTTCCTATAACAATAGTATAATTACAGCAGCTTTTGCATAGCCTTATTTATAGAAAATTGAATATTTTCAGTTTATTCAGGAAGAAAGGGATGAAAGTGTCTCTTCCAGTTCAGATCCTTCCTTTGATACCGATCTGTTTTCTTCAGGAATGGTTGATGACACTAGATCTCCATTGACAGCACTTCTAGAACAGTGAGCAGATCCTATGAAGATATCAGTAAGTATTTAATTTCAAGCCAAAAAAACCTCATCCGATCTGTCAATTATTCTTTTTTGCTTATATATAGGAAATAGTTAGCTATACAAACATCATTACTCTGGACTTTTCATGAAGCATTTCATTCAATATCATGCCCAACGATCACAGATACAAAGAATGTTCAGCTAGTATAAATCCAATAATTTTTCTCTTGGTTTTTTTTTTTTTTTGGTAAAATACACAGTGCATTAGGATGGACAGGAATCTGTGAGATAAAGACATATTCCATATGAGGAACACAAATGTTTTTTCTTAAAGAACCAAGGCATCAATAAGCATTTAATTAAGACATTTTCTGTCATTAAAATGAAATGGATGACTTAGTGCAAGTTGGGTATTACTAGGCTACCTGACAGGAAAGAGTGAAGATAATTGGAGGATGTCAGAGGAAGCTTCTAACACAGTAAAAGAAAACAAAAACTGAGCGAAACTGAGCTAGAAACTAGACCTACATAGTAAGGAAACATAAAAACCTGGTATTAGCAGAAACACACAAGACAAAGACTCCTTTGAACAGTGCTGAAAAGAGTCAAACTGTGTAACCAACACCAGCAGCACCAGATGGTAACAACAAAAGCCTTGCATCATAGAAAGCTGGACTGATGAGCACCTACATAAGACTTAGAATTTAACCTACATGACTGATGAGTCACAGAATAGGATCTAAACTAAGTTTATTAGCTTAGGACTCATCTGCCACGAGCCCAGGGTATGCCAGCATGCATGAGGTGACACAGGTGGCCACCCTGCAACACGTGAGCTTCACAGAACCAAGAAAATGGTGCAAAAGCATGAACACTAGCTTCATGATAGAACGTAAAGTATTAGTATATCTTTGTGATATGGGCTTTCATATGGGCTTTCAGCAATGCAGAGGCCTCAGGCTTTTTCTATGCAAGTGAAGCACTAAGCACTCCAACAAGAAGCAAGAATAAACCAAAAGCAGTCAAGAAGAACTAGTCAAGTTAAAGTCTTCCAGTGAGGAGTTTGGATGGAGTCAAAATGACAGCAAGATTCAAAAGGAAAAACCACAAAAGAACTGGCTTCTAACTCAGTAGGCCCATCTAATTGTGAGGGAATAATATGCTAATCATGACATAATTTCATAATTTTTGGTTGCTTTTATTCATTATTGGCAAGACTCTACAAAGGGCAAGCAGCCACCGAAATGAACCATCTTCCTGTAATGCTCTGGGTAGAAATGACACACTGCCACTCACGGGGGTCACAGAAAGGCGAATTAGTTTTGTGACAACGGCAGGTTGCAAACAACATTATTCCACACCACCATGTAAGAATCTATTAGCACAAACATCTCTTTTCTGGTTATGACTATTTTATCTTGCCAGTAGTCTCACTGATTTCAATACAACTATTCCAGGTGTAAGGTCCTTTGCAGTATGAATGAAAGCCAGCAAAAGTCAGCATCATAATGAACTACACAAGTGCTTCAGTTCACGATATAGGAATCTTACAACCAAAACTTTGCATAACTAAGAAAACTTTTTTTCTTCATGCTGGTATCAGTACTAGAACAGCTGCCAGAAACAGGGTAATAAATTGTACAGAAAGATACAAAAGAAAACCATCCCTTTTCCCAACTTACTCTGAGAATCTTCAAGGGGAGTATCACTATAAGATTCTGTATCTGAGTATGTTCTTCTGCGACGCTGTGAAAATTGGTGAAGGGATGAAACCGACTCTTTTACAGAGTGATTATTCCTACAAAAGAAATGCGATCTCTAAATAAGCAAAATCTGTAACAACTCACCCAAACTTCACATTTTAAAAAAATCTGTCACTCAGATTAAACTGTTACTATCAAATAGCATAGTAAACAGAACATTTTTAATTTTTGCAATTATAAAGCCTGAAAATGGAAACAAAAACATAACATAATGTTTGCATGCATGAAAAAAAAATAACTCAAGAATCTGAAACACTGACTCAAAAGAATGTTAGCATTTCAAGCTCTATGTCTAATTTCATGAACTTGTCAGCATAAAGCATTTGCATAAAGTTTCTACCATGAGGCAATTTTTATAGTCTATTTGAGACAGCAGCTGCATTATTTGCACTGTAATAATCCTGATAATCTGCACCCTTAAATTTACAAATTTAGATTAATTTATGCTGTTTAATTTTTCTTGCCTCCAGGTGGGCAATTTTTCTCACATTTTGATTTTAATACTAACAAGTTCAGGGGGGTTTTTTGAGACATAAGAAAAAAGCTTGAGAAAATAGAAAACTACCTTTCTGAATAGCAAGGACCAGGGTGGCTAATGGAACGCTTCATCTAGGGGAAAAAAATTAAATAAGCAAAAAACAAACCATGTCACAAGCTACTTACAAGAATAATATGCAAACCTACATTAACTTTAACTTTATTTACAGTTTTTACAAAGAGAGAGGGCTTTTTTTTTTAATTAAATGCAACATTCTTTGTTAAAAATCTTACTTAATTATATGAAAATAGGTGGATTGCCATCAATATCAGAAGTTATAAAGCATTCGCACAGGAAATAGTTTGCTACAAAAAACTACTACCTAGTTTTAATGGAGTTCATTCTCTCTTGCTCCAATATTATTCATAGAGCCATTTGTTAATTGTTGTGATATATGGAAATATCAAGACACTTTTCCTCTCAGGAATGCCTACTCGCATTCCCCATTACACAATAAAGCCAAATCCTGCCTCTTGATTCCTTGCAGTTCTTCTGGTATCATCGTCAAACCTCCATCCTTATAAAGTTACTAATTTAGATCAATAATTGTCAGCTCTGTAAGTGAGCTGACTGAAGACAGAGAGACATGAGGTTCAAGTGCAAATAAAAGGATTCCCACAACAAAATCCCACAACAGAGCCCATCTTGGAATGATCAAGAGGACATTGAAAATGATTCCACACACGCTGTCATTCTAAGGGAAATAATCAGTAGTGAAGAGTTATCCAAGTAATATTTTTAATCACTATTTACCTTTTTGTTAAATAAGGGCATGTAAGGTTAATATAAACTTTTTGATTTAGATACACTGAAAGATATGCTATCTTGCTGAAGTGCTTCAAGCCACAAGGCACTTATCTGTTTAAACAGGAGGCAAGCTTATGAAATTTTTAAGGTTAGTGTACAGCTAGCATTCTAAATACCAAAGAAACAGTTGAACTGAGGAAAGGTTAAACCTCATTCATTTATGACATGTACAGTAAACTACTCTGATTATGTAAAAACTAGCAAAAAAAGATTAGGAAGGGAAAATTAGTGATTTATATTTAGCACCAGTACTGATCATAACAGAGCCAAGATTTCAACTGTTGTCATCATACCACATAGCAGTAGCATAGCTTTTTGCTATTCTTCCCCTCCCCCCCATCCAACCAACAACATAACACTTAGAAAAGATAGTATTTCAAAATGTTTAAACCATTTGAACAGGTGATGGTGACACAGGAGAAACTAAGGGATCAGGGTGAGGCAGCTGGAACATTTCTGGCTTAAACCTGGCATTAGCAATCTTCACACATTCTTCAAGTGTTGTGATGAATGTATTACATGTGGCACTAAGCAAGGAAGAGGCTTCATTCATGTTCTGAAAATAAATGAAAGCACAAGCATAAGCAAGAAAATAAATGAAAAGATGCAAATAGAACTCTCACATCACCACCACCCACTCGGACACATGTTGATTTCCTTCCGTAACACTAAGAAATTCCGTTTCTCATTTTATTTAATCAAAGGTAAACCTTCCTACTAGGTTAATTTAAGCAAGCAAATGTGACAGCATTGTAATTTTTTCCTGAAATCTGAATTTCTTTAGGGTACCAACCAACAAAACTAACATTTTTACCGCAAAGCTTGCCTCAGAGTGACTAACTGACATCAGAAGATCATTCAGTGAAAAAAATGCGGGATGTGCACACAACTTTATAGCTCTGGCACAAGAAGCCTGTACAGCTCTGGCACAAGAAGCCTGCAGGTCAGTTTCACCTTGCTGTAAATTGACAACCATTTGCTGTGTTGTGACTAAGCATCAACTCCTTGCTTTGCCTTATGTGCGCAACAGTATTGTCCACACACTGTTCAAGAGTGTAAAGAATGAAGCCATTCATAATTTCCAGAACTAACTTTCATTCAAAAGCTGAAATACTAGAATAATTTTACTTGTGCATATTCAGAGAGGGCTTATCTACCCTGCAGGTTTCCAATACCTGTAACACTAGCTTTCACTGATTACAAAACAGAATACCCTCCTACACAAGGAAGTAAAGAATGGACAAACAAGACTGCTACAAGATTCACATCTCTGTAGCAGAGATGTGAAACAAAACATGTTATTGCATAATTTGTATGGCATTCTTATGGACATTTAACCAAATTACTGAATAGCATAATTGCTTCCTAATGCCAGTTACAACTACACTTAAACCATCCAGGTACTTTATGCACATAGAATCACTGTTCACTTATATACACATAAGCACAGCTAAATGTCCCACAATTAGAGAGATTAAAAAGGCATAAAATGTTTACAGAAACTTAAGGAATATTATATAACCAGGTTCTAGAAATTTGTACCTCAATGCTGGGAGGAGAGCGAGTCTCATCATGCTGAACAAATTCTTGTATTGTATGAACTTGTTGCATTAAAAGATCACAGTAGAGGCGAAGTTCGGACATTTTGGTTTTAAGAGATTCATTGGTCTCACTTATTTCTATAAAAAATAAAGAAAATAGTAATTTATTGCACACAACGTATGCATAAATTTTACATTTTAAATACTTTTCATTAAATTTAAACATCAATTTAAAAATTCACTTAAACTTTCGCTTAATTTTGAGAAAAATTTGATTTTGCAAAGAGTCAAGAACTGTCCTTGAAGCATACAATGGTACTAATTAGTTTGAGGTTAATATAATGAGCATCAAGAAAGAGCAAAGATAAAGTTGAAATCTTTCTTAGCTGCAATGTAATGGAGAAAACATTTAATGCATAAATTCTACGCCCACTGGAGTGGCTGGAAATAGTTACATTAAGCCATCCAAGAAAAACTATGGAAAAAACCAATAGTAACTATAAAGAATCAAAACATCAGAAATTAAATGGCTTCATGACAGCTATAAAACAGTATGTTTGCTTTTGTAACAACAATAAGTTGCTGGTATTTTAGCTTCTTAAGACAGAAGAGGTCGATGAAGGTGTCCTCTAATTCAAGCATCAAGGGAAAATATAGATGACTATAAATATAAATCGCAATTATTTCAAGACAACAATATTGACTTTCTATCACAATATTTGCATTATCTTTAACTGAAAACAAGCATTTGAAAAAGTGGTAAGATTGTAAAGAAGATTGCTCTAAGGAACACACATACCTTTTTCTTTTTTTGTTCTAGTATCTGCTAAACAGGCTTTTGCACTCCCCAGTGCAACCAGCCACCTTTGCCTTTCAGCTGCATTAACTGCTTTCATATAGAAATGCTGTTCCCCGGGGATGATTAGCTCCATTCTTGTGTTGTCTGTTGCATGAACTTATGACAGAGGAGAAAAAAAGAGAAAAAAACAATTAAAAAAAAACAAACCTCAAGTCAGTAACAATTATTTATTAAATGCTGATCCAAGTATTTTAAAATGTTTATTACAATCCCATAGTACTATAGTAAGTCACAATGTACTACTGCTAAACAACAAAAAGCCCAAAGCTGCTCAACCCCTCTCCCCAGCATGCCTTCAAGTCAACAGATAAGGACATGAGACACTGAACAGTGAGAAAACTCCATTACAATGGGGTTCCCTTTCTGTGTAACTGTGTATGAATCTGTAGTAACTGTTGTACTCCAAACCTGGCCCAAGGATGGCAAACTGGAGAGTTCTATTGCAAAGAATAGTATTTATGGAGAGCTAGGCTAAAATCTGAAACAATCTCTTTTAGACAAAATCTTGCTTCACGTTGTGGAGTCTGAGAACCAAGACCCGAGGTCAACTTTTTTACAGCTCATTATCTTTAACTGATTACTCTATTGGTTTTCATGTTATCAACCAGTTCCTCCAGACTCACTTCGTACTAGCCATAGATGCAGGAGACTGCACCAGACTTTGTTATCTTTTCTTAACCAAAAAAACAAGTTGACAAGAAAACACACGACTGGAGTAGCCAAAAAGTGGGATCTTCCACTTCACATCATTCATTTCATCTACACCACAAAACAAAAAGGAAACAAAAGAAAACAAAACAAAAAGGAGTTACTACACAAAAAATGTAAAAAAAAGTAAAATAAGAAGCCCCACTTTTTAATATACAAGTACCCACATCACCAGCCCAGCCATCCGTGGGTATCTGGAAAGAGGCCACAAATTGAAAGTGAGAGACTTAGGCCATGCCTCGCTATTAGCCAAGGAGGTTGACCTACAACTTAGAATACACTAAAGACTAAAATCACAGAATGACACACACAGTTTCCATACTAACTCTAATACATCCATCACCCATGCATGTGGGCAGCTGCTAACAGTGACAAAAGTAAAAGTGACTCAGGAAAACAAAAGACTAAACATCTCTGTTTATAAAAATCTTCTCTTTTATAAAAATCTCACTATTGCTACTCTTCTGAAAAATTTGCATTTATGAATCAATCTTTTGCCCCTGGTTGTAAGAGGGATAAGACGTAGAACTAAATAATTAGCCAAGGTAAGCTGCATAAGCCACATGAACACAATGATTCAAAAAAAAAAAAAAGGAATGCATGGTGGGTTCTAAATCTCAAAACAGAGCTAGAACTGTCAAAACCATTTTTCTTTTTCACCATTTCATAATTCACATCCATTATTATTTCTGAACTATAAAGCAGTTACATTGGAATACGGATAAACAAAAATAGAGGAGGAAAAGCTTGGGATGCAAAATACACACTGGGTGATCTTTTCTATTTCCCTGGAAGCTAAAGTTTCCTCAAATAGAATCTATTCACTCTTACCTTTTATTTCACACACAGCCATCTTTATACTTCCTTTGCTGCCTTTGCAAACATCATCCTGTGAATCATAGTATGACAATATCCCATTGTCTAACACAAACCACCGAGGCTGCCAACCTAGCAAGATCAAAAACATAAAAAGGAAAGTTTAGTCTCACTGTTAAATTGCAAATCAAATTCAGCTCTTTGCTTGTTAAAACTTTTATTAACAATGCAAACATTAAACTTTACATGTAACACACCAGGAAGTAAACAATCTGCACAGTCTGAAGAGCAGAACAACTCTACAATGAAATTAGTGCTATATGGATATTTCACTCCCATTCTTTTTGGATGCAAGATCAGTAGCATTTCAATTTTCACTATATTCCATTCTACGGCAAAAATAAATTTTAATTTACCTACCAAGGAATCCTGTTTTGAAGGTTGAGAAATTACATACCTCTGAAGAACCATTCTCATTCAAGTACACTTTTCAGGTAGACTTCCCTAAGATTGTGGGATATTATTTATAAGACAGAAATAAATTCCTGAAGTCACAGACTGCTATGCTATGGTTTCCTCTGCCTACTGTATTTCAGTGTAAAGTTGTGTATATTTCACACTTAACTACTGACACACCATTTTCTTTCAAAGTAGCCCAGCTCCATTGCTCAACAACAATGCAATGTCAGGCATTGTGTAGGTAACTGAGACATGGCTTACGCTCCCAGGCCCATTTGTGAGGGCAGCATACCCTACCTCCTCTACTAAGGCTTCCACCAGCTTCACATTATCAAAATTACATAGTGATCTCTGACTTCACTACATCTACAAAACAGAGCAGTTAATGCATAGACACAAATACCTGTAAGAACTCTTACACCACATAGTAAATTACCGTCACGGGCTTTCCTGGATTAAAGTACATTAGCATCCCTTTTTTCTTTTCCTCCTCCTTTTTCTTTTAACAGCTGTTTCACAAAACTCAACACTCATCAGAATAGATGCCTTAATTTCTCATACCACTAAACACAAACCATTTTGCCCAGTATTTCACCTTTGTTTCTAAAAATAACATAAAACTAAAATATTCCAGTAGAGCACAACAATTACAGTGGCCTATTAGTCTAGGTCAGCTATACACTAGGAGCAGATTATCCCTCTATTTTACAACTCGACACCAAACATTAACTTCCTGCTTGGTTTAGAGTTTGGAATGGGAATAACTGCATGGCCAAGAACTCAATGATTTTGGGGATATGACCCCGTGGTCCAAGGCATTTACCAGTTGCCATTCCAACAGAGCAAGCTGCAGCTATGTATTATAACACAGGAGTCTTAATCAGGTACCAGACTCTTGAAAGTCAGCTAAAGGCTTCATACTACTCACATCAAGTCATTACAAGTTCTAGCACTAATTACATCATGTCACAATTCCATGATAAGGAAACAATAACATGTAGCTACTTTTTTAAAATATTAGCTATAACGGTAAGCATCTGTGTCTTTCAAAATGCAGGGTGATAACTAATAAGCAGACCCACACTCAAATATAAAAACAGAATAAAAAAGTGCACACATTAAGGGATACCAACTCCCACAGGAAATATATTAAATTTTACGTGTACATCACATACTCAAACAACATGCAGTCATAAAATGACTGAAGACTCTATCCTGTAAAATGTCGTGGGGTTTCCTGCTGCACTTGGTTGCAAAACCTTGACTGTGTGTTGCCCTCATCTCCTAAGGGTATGCACAGGTGGTAAGTCAATGCCAGTCTCAACATTTTTGATTTTTGATAAAAGGGAACCCTACATGGATGATTATTTCAGCTTCACATCATGCTGCCATTGGAAAAAACAGAAGCAAAGGATTTAAAAGACTCCAAGTACCTCACAGAACCAAGCCAAAGAACAAAAACACCTCTTCTGACTTGAAATTGGGCAAACAGTGTCTTATGCTTGAAAAAATATTTAATAAATTTGTGCATCTAGGGATTTGCAAAGTACAAATATTATTTAAGGAGAAAAAAAAAAATAAAGCTGTATCTCTGGTTCACTTTCAATGTGGGAGAAAACTAAATGTTTTCCACACTACTTCAGCAACAATAAAAAGCTCTTTTGCTACTTGGCTTCTACCATTAGTGACAACAAGTACTATTTCTGGTCACAAAAATAAACAGCAGAGTAACAACAAGAAAGTTGGTAATAACATTTAAAAATTTCCCTAATGTGATAAGATTTATTTTTTTTTTTTTTAATTTGCTGCCCTCCTGTATTTTGGTAATTGGGAATTCTTCACACACTGTAATTTTGAAATGCAGGAGCAGATGCTCGCAGTTGGCCAGCACACACAGAACAAAGGGTTCTGCAGTTTGCTATTTTAGAGGGCTACTGACTTTTAGCAGAAGTTAGCTGCATATTGATATAACAGTCTATTGTGTGTACAGCATTCATAATTACTGTTGAATATTTTCTTATTAAATAACAGACTTCAAATGGGACACTTATACCAAACACTACAAGGCCTCATTACCTGTGACCGTTTACTTTTTGCTACAGTAACATTTCTGGTCACTTAAGTGAAAGCAACAATTTCGTTTCTATTTTGAAAAGAAACCTGTACTTATTATTTCTTTCATATCCAGTTTTTCCTGTATATGTTCCCACCACACATGGTGAAGAAGTGACAGAAATATCTTATCAAATGTCTATTTAATTACAGAATAATTGTTCTCTTTCACCAGAGGCCAGTATACCATATTTGCTCTGCAAAATGCAAGACTATGCTCTGTACGCTTTAATGCACAGCAAGTGTGCACAAGCAAGTGTGCACAAGCCTTGCAGTGTGGCCCCCCAATAGAAACCTTTTTATAAAGTCTCAGAAGTGGTTATAAACCATTCCACAGTCAAAATTGGAACACGCTGAAGCAGAACAGCACAGGTAAAGTCCCAAAGAAGAAGAGGTCAAAGGAGATATTGCCAAAGCAGCCAAACACGAGGCCTGATTAAGCACAGTGTATGATCCAATACTGATCTGCTCTGGAAGCACAATTAGCCCTGTTTCAGTATCAAAAGAGAAGCCTGTTTCACCTTGACAGTACCCTCGATCCACTGCTATCTCCAGGGGGAGGTAGTATCTCTATTACAACAGAGAATGAGGCAAACAAAACCAGAGCTTTGAGGGAAAACACAGGTATTTGGTGGATTTCTGTCTGCAGCACTTCTAAAAATACATTTCGTTAATACTTCACCCAGAACTGAATTTTTTTATATGTTTTACAGGTTAGGATACAAGAGCATACCATCCAAAATTACCATCCAAAAGCAAATTAAAAGAGAATTCAAACTTTCACTTTTAGCAATGAAGCTTTAAAGATGTAATCTTAAATTATTCCTCAACTGCAAATGAGGAAACCCCGCAAGTTTGTATGCTGCAAATTAAAGCTATATTCTGAGAGGAAACAGAGGAGGAGAGAAGAATCCCATCGCCGGGCCGTTAGAATAAGGCACTTCCCTGCAGCCTGTCCCGTTACCAGTCCCTGAGGGAGTTCTGCAGAGGCACTTGGCCACCCAGCTCCCTGTGGAAAACTACAGGGGGTAGGGCCATCTTGCCTCCAAGGCCGCCTTGGTGCCCACGCCGCCGGGCTGCGAGGGAAGGGTGAAGGGCCTCGGCCGGGAGGCCTGCCGCCACCCCAAGCCACACACACACACACGGCAGCGCTCGGGGAACGCTGGCGACCTCCGCCACTCGCCTTCCCTGGGCCCGGCCCGGCCCCCGCAGCCGGCTCCAGGCCGCCCCGCCGCCTCAGGGGCGCCGGCAGACTCCGCTCCCCGGCGGGATCGACTTTAAACAACAAACGGCTAACAATTTCTCAGCCAGCCCGTTAAAAGCAGCCCCCGAACGACCGACCGACCAACCGACCGCCCTTGAGAGGCCGGGACCCATCGACGCAGCGAGCAGCGTCCCCACGGACAAGGCCAACCTTCCCCTGGCCCCGCAGGCCTGGCTGCCCCAGCCCCATCCACCGCCCGCCCCAGGCCCCCCTACCCGCCGCTTACCCGCCAGGTAGTTGGTCCACTTGTACAGGACCCCTTCCATCGCTCACAGCCCGACGCCGGGCCGCATCCTCCTGCTTCTGCCGCGGGGAAAGGGCAGCCGCCGCCGCGGGGATGGGCGCTCACCTCCCGTCCCCGCCGCTACTACTCCCCGCGAGCGCGGAGGCGGAGCCGCTCAGCTCCGGCACGGCGGCCCGGGCGGCGGCGGCGGCGGCCCCGGCGGCGCCACCCGCCCGGCGGGCCGCTCCGCATCTCCCATGCGCCGCCCGGCCGCGCCTCCTCCGACACACACTCCCCGCCCCGCCGTTGTTTGCTGGCGTCCCTGTCACTTCCTGAGCGGAGGGGGTCGGGCACGCAGAACCGCCCGCCCCGCCGACTGCCGGGGCTGGGCTTCTGCCCGCGTCCGGGGAGGCTTGAGGCGGCGGCCTCAGCGCAAGCTCAGCCCCTTCTCCCCGTCTCAGCGGCGGGAAGTGCCACGCCAGCGGCCTCCTCCAAGCGACATGGGCCGCGGGCTGACCCTGCTCCTGCTGCCGCTGGCCCTGTTGGCGGCCCCGGCGCAGGCCGAAGGCGGCAGGGCGGCGGCGGCGGAGGAGGAGGAGGTTAAAATCGAGGTGCTGCACCTCCCCGAGGCGTGCAGCCCAAAGAGCAAGAAGGGGGATCTGCTGAACGCCCACTACGACGGCTTCCTGGCCAGCGACGGATCCAAGTTTTACTGCAGGTGGGACCCCCAGGGCAGCGGGGAGGCTGCGGGGAAGGTAGGCCCTAAGCCGGCGGCGGACGTGGCACAGCCTGCCCGCCCTCAGGGGCAGCGGTCCTGCTGCGCTCCCAGCTTGGGGCCGACGCTAAGCGCCTTCGATTTAGTAATTCCCCACATCTCAGCCTTTCTTTTTCTTCAGGCGAGTGTTGAAAGATGTAGGATTTTACCTAGGGTCAAGAGGAACCAGCGCTGAAGTAAGCTGGAAGCCAGAGCCATGCTGTGGGGACCGAGGGTCGCTGAGAGCAAGACACCTGACATGGAGAACCCCTTTGGCAGGACGAAAATGACGCCCTCCCCACACCATATTGTTGCCTGCCATGTTCTGTGCTGTGATCTGTGCAGAAAAACTGGAATTTGGAGGAGGGCAGGGACACAGAGTGACTATTTTAGACAGAAACTTGAGTACTGCATGTGGTTCTACATAGTTGGCATCGTGTGGGGCAGCCACATTATACTAGTGGTTTGCAGTCTTTGTGCCCATTCCTTGCCACTCCTTCCTTCCTCAATTTGTGCTGCCTTCCTCTTTGCCCCAGGGTTAACAATTAGCCTTTTGCTTTGTCCTATCCATCTATCTTCAGTCTGGTTCAGCTTGGTTCAGCTGGCTTTGCACAGAAACCCTTGTGCAAAAGCTTTGCACAGTGCCTTGCTTTTAATGATGGTGCTTCCTACTAGTGATGTAGTAGGAAGCAGGACTCAACCTGTGCAGAACTGTGGAGGAGAGTCTCCTCTTTCCTTCAGGTACCTGGCTTATTCCTTACCCATCTTTGGGCAAATTATAGTGTAGCCTAGTTTAGTACAAAATCTTGATTAGTTCCTCCCACTTGTATCATGTAAGAAAAAAATCAATATAGGATAATTCTACATTTAACAGTATCATGTTACTTTCATTTTTTTGCCTGTTGAAGTGACTGATTTTGGCAAATGCGGTGTTTCCTTCTGACTTTTGAGCTACATGCTGCTCAGTCGCCATTCAGTGTAACTCCCACCCTGGGGATACCTCATATGACTAGAAACTGGCTCAAACACCAAATATCTAAACTGAACGGAGCAGTGGGTGAGCACACAGTACTGTAGCCAGGATTGCCATGTTCCCTCAACACACCTGTGCGTGTCCCGTTCCGTCCCATCCTACAACGATGCAAACTGCTGAAGACTTTTGCCTCCTAGCAGTGAATTGCTCCCAGCACTCCTCCTCTTGCAGACTTCCTGCAGCAGCACCTTGTTTCTGGCACGCAGTATATACAATTACAAAGATTAGATGTTTTTGTAAGAAGTCAGTTTTTTTACCTGTTTTTTTTTTTTTTCAAAAGGAGGTTGCACCTTGCATATCTCAAGATTTGACCTTAAATTATTAATAAATGTAGCAGAAAAACAGTTATATATATAAGTTAATACTACTTCTTGCACTCTAATCATTCTCGTGTTCCAATAACCTAATCTACATTTTAAACGACTGCTAAAGTTATTTTTATATTAAAAAAATATAAATACTAAACTCACTGTTACCCACTCACAATTCTTTTTAATAGTCGGACGCAAAATGAAGGTCATCCAAAATGGTTCGTTCTGGGTGTTGGACAAGTCATAAAGGGATTAGATATTGCTATGATGAATATGTGTCCTGGAGAAAAACGGAAAGTGATCATTCCTCCGTCGTTAGCATACGGACAGCAAGGATACGGTAAAGAAGGAGCTCTACTAATAACCTCTGTCTTTCCTCTGTTTTACCCTATCCAATGTACAGTATTGTAAAAGACAAACAATTGATGTTCCTGTTATTTCTAGAGGTGCTGAAGGTGATGGCTGCAGCTGTGCAGCCTAATCCTGCTCATTCCAGTGCAGTTTAAGTAGTCCCTGTCATAGACCCACACCCAGGCCTTGCAGTTGCATTTGAATTCAGTACATGGCAACTGATGTTTTCTTCCACGTATTGCCATAATATGACAGCAAAAGGAAGATCTTAATGATTCATATCAGCATTTTTTTTCTGAATCTATTATGTTCTCTTCATGTTTAGTTTCTGTTATTTGGCTTCTAGCTGCTTAGCCTTTTAATGACATTCTGCATCTTTTGAGCAAAATGGAATGTAATCCAGTGCATGCCACAATATTAATGTAAATAGTAATAATTTGTTTAAGAATTGCTTACCTTCTGAATAGTTAATGGACGGTAATATCACATTACATAATAATTACAACAGTACAATATATTAGATCTGATTTGAATTTATGATGCTTAAGGGTGCAGTCTACTAAAAAAAAAAAGTTCCAGTCAGAGTTTTATGCTGTGTTTCAGCACTCTTAATTGTAGATAACTTCAATTCATGTCTGACTTGGGTGTAGTGCTTTCTGTGAAAAAGTAGCTTCTGCTCTATAATAATTATTTGGTAGTGATATTATATCAGGACTCCATGCACCAGTTTTGTCTTTCATACAGTTCCGTTGTAGCCAGTGAAGTTTACTAGGACCAAAGTTTTCCCTTTGAGCACAATGTTTAATAAGTAAGTCTCATAACAACAAGGAAGAATACTGACACAAATAAAAGTATGTACTTAAACTCTAATACTAGTGTTAACTGTTTGTTCTAGGTAGCCCTTCAGGAAAGTATTCTTTTCCTGCAGCATACCTGTCCTCTGTCTCAGCGTATTCCTGCATGCTGGGGAAGATGCCTGCCTAATCTTGAATTAGAAAAGATGCATGTGGCTTTCTAAATCTTTATATACCTTTCCTTTGCTGGTATGTATATTTGTAAACTACTGGCACTGAATTCTAGTATTGTATCTTACTTACATAAGTAGTATAAGAAGTGTGATTTATATTCAGATGTGTTTAAAACTTCTATATTTTTAGAGCTCGTAAAATTAAGGTCTTTTGAACTCTGAAACCTGTCCTTTTTACTATGGATATTTTAGATGGGTAGTGTGAGTAACAGTTTTGTTTACCTTCTGTATAACAAAATAGATTCTTGAATTTTTCTTCAGTTTATGAAGGAGGAGCACAAGCTTAAAATTTTGTCAAAATTCTGAGGTTATATTGTCATGCTCACTGGCTTTGGCTATGAATTGAAGAAACTTGCATGTTTACATTTTAATTTTACACTGCATGAATTCTTGATGCTTTTTTGGCGCTACTTTTAGACCTCTTTAGTTTGTTAATGTCTTCGGTTCCCTTTTATTCCGAGATGCAGGATACAGTGACCTGTGTTGATAGTCAGTGGTGGCTTTACATCAGATATCAGAAAATGCTTTGACACAGAAATAATGAAGTCTATCTGTTTTGGTTTTTTTCTTCAGAGACCAGATAAAATTTTCCAGTAGTTTGGGGGTTTGGATTTTTTGTGTGTGAATCAGATGATATTGCTTCTTTCTAATGAGATGTATATTTTAAACTCTATGTTACATCAAGTCTTTTAACCATAGGTATAATTCACAGTAAGTTGGTAAAACTTGATCTCACCTGTTTGTTTCTTCAGACAGAAAATACATATGAGCATTGTATTACAGCAACCTTTTAAGTCAGATTGCAGATATTTAATAAAGGCATATATCTTAGAATCAGTATATGAATAAGCCCCATCATAGGACAATATGTGAAAGAGTAAGAACTTCAGAAATACTTGTTTTTCATGATAGTGCAAAGCTTTCTTTTAAAAACTACAGGTTCCTGGATTGGTATGAGCAATATAGTTTTGTTTCAGGGAAGTATGTGTTTGCAAATCTCTCTCAAAATCATCTATCGAACATGATCTGAACAATATTTCTGTCTAGCTCTATAGTATTTAAATTCAGAGCTTAGTCTGGATATTAACACAACCTTTTGTAATAAAAAATTAAGACACTTTACATGTGAATTTATCATATGTGTGATCTGTGTCCAGAGTGTCTGATTTCTTAAATGCTTTTTTTTCTCCTTTTAATCATAGCACAGGGTAAGATTCCACCCAATGCAACATTGATTTTTGAGATTGAACTTTATGCAGTAAATAAGGGACCTCGCAGCGTTGAAGCGTTTAATCAAATAGACAAGGACGGTGACAAGAAACTCTCTGAACTTGAGGTAATATGATGTGACTAATTTGGAATAAGTATTTTATAAAACTGTAGGTTTGCATAATTGCATCAGTATAATCTTTACCTGAGCTGCCTCTGTTGCAGTTCAGTATGTTACACTTCTGTATGCTGACACAAACTATGCTGCACAATGTTGAAATTTGCTTTGGTCTCAGACTTCCTGGGAAACAATCTTTTGACTTGTCTGTACCAGAGTCACAATAACTTATGTATATACCCTAAGAGACCTTGAAGATAACAGTTGAGTACTGCTGTAAAAGCCACAATGGTTGGACTTTTTTCTTTTCTTCTAGATAAGCCAGTATTTGAAAGAAGAATTTGCAAGAGATGGCAAAAAACGTCATCCTTCAGTCCATGATGAAATCTTAGCTGATATATTTAAGAAGAATGACCATGATGGAGATGGTTTCATATCAGCAAAGGAGTACAATGTCTACCAGCATGATGAACTCTAAGTACTTAAAAAACCTTTGGCTGTTTTCTGGACACTGAATTTTAAACAAAAATACTTTGTCACAGAAATTTTTCTATTTTTTTTTATAGTGGCATCTTTTTATATGTGACTGTAAAAATCTTATTTTTAACATTCCATTAATAAATTGTATTCGATATTTCAAAAGAAAGAAATACAATTGGAAAACACCATGGTCTAGTATTAGTCGTTCTTGGACCATGTCCTAATCTATAGTATTGCTCAGTAGTCTTTCTCATTGTGTAAAATACCAATTAAAACAATTGTCTCTGTCATATCAAGCACACAAAAATAGTTCCAGTACCTTTTGACAGAGATAAAACATAACTTCTCAATCCTCTGTAAAATAAAAGGGGAGAACAGAATTCCAGGAGGGTAACTCCACAAAACCTCTGCAGGGTACTAGGCTGTCTTCTTGAGAAACTGCTGTCTGCAGCAAATTTAACTAAAAAGGCCTTAAAATAAATGAACACTGACCATGGAATGTCAAAAACAAAATCACAAATGTTCTTAAAGCAACTTAAAGTAATCTCTTTGATGTAATATTAACATGAATAGTTTGGTGTTCATGAAAAATCAGTACTTTAAGTTGGATTTTTAAACCTTTGACTTAGTAAAATTACCGTACTAGTTTATTCAGCAGCACCAAGTTAAAAATCTACACTATCATGATTTACTTGGATAGGTGGAGGACGATGGGAGATACTGTATTTAGACATAAGTAATTATTTGGGCATCGTTCTGGTTTCCCTCACTTTGGAAAAATGCAAAGAAGCAGCAACAGTTAATAGGTAGTACTTCAGGCTTATTAACTGTTCTGCTCATGCAGATGTCTTCATAATACTTATCTAACACTTTTCTCATGTGAAAAGCAGTAGCTGTAATTTATTTCAACAGGTAATAATCAGGTGTACACAACGAAAGTGGCAGCACAAGTTAAAAAAAAAAATCCTCCATATCTGGGTTAATCTTAAAATCATTCTAAAAGGTAGAAAAACATTTTTAAATTTTTTTTGTAGTGTGGGGAGGGCCTCAGCAGTGTCCTGGCTGATGTCAGCATTGGACGCGATTCTGTAGTGCCCTCTGGTGGTGTTTATGTGCTCAACACACGCAATTCTCTCTGGTTGAGATCCACCGGTTAAAAATCTTCACCCCCCCCTGAAGTCTTGTTGGAAGGACATAAGTTCTGTTGCTTCCAAAACATTTTCTGCTAAGCGATTTTTTTCTGAACACATAAAATAAATCAAGATCAGCTGTTGCCTAAAATCCAAATGCAGAAGGTGGACGGCTGGTACTTTTTAGTAATCTAAACAAACTGTTGACATATGGTAATAGCACCCTAATATGAAACACCTATCCCTAGTTTCAGTTGTTCCCTTTTGTAAATGAAACATTAGACTGAGCTAAGTTTTAGCATGTTTTTTAATCTGATACTTCAATTAAACATTCATGAGAACACTAAATTATTAACAAATATTCTCATTTTACCATCATATGCCAGCGTAGATAAAGGCAACATATTGGGATTTAACAACAAATTTGTGTAAACAACTTAAAGTGAGTTCTAGCATATGTTTTGATGTGATGAAAGTTCAGTTTAAAAGTACATTTTTCATTATCATGATAATGAAAGGAGAGGATTCTGGAAAGAAGAAACTGTCTGGGAATGCAGAAGGGCATTTTCAAGTGAAAGGTCATTGACCGTGAAGCAAATAATTTGAAGATAACAGTGTAATAAAATGTTTTGCACTTTCACTATTTTGCATTTAAGCAATTTGAGTCACAGTTGCTAATTCTGAAAGATTTGTGGCACAGTTAAGCCCATGGCTGCAACAAGGGGCACTTACCTAACTCACTTACTTCACTCTCTTATGCCAGAGGTCAAAGCAGGGCACAGCGTGCAATCGTACATACTTTTGTCCATTAAAAGAGCACTCCAGGCACCCGTAGACTGTCTCCCTTTTAGAACTTCCCATTCCACAAAGGACACAGGGACCTTTGGGGATGTTGTTATTAAGTAAATTAATTCGGATATGAGACCCTTCTCTGAGATAGCTTGTGGAGAGATCAGTCATGCTCGCAGCTTTTTCATAATAATCTGTAAAAAGGTCCTCCAAGTAAGGATCAGAGTTAGCAACGATAGCCACTGCTCTTTTATCTGGAAAAGAATACACACACACAAAAAAAAGCAGTGATTTGTCATTAGGTTATGTACTATTTACAAAACAACCTGTCAATTTAATTACGGAAATAACAACTGATTGATGAAACCATTCTAAACATGCTACATTTTAGATTACCTCCCATCAAAAGCCCTGTATGATGAAAATTTTTCTTTAATTTCACAAAAGATACTGACAAAAGCCAGATTATTTTTTTGTATATCCTATATAATTGTAATATTTTTAGAAATACACCTAAAAGGCATTATGCAAACTTTTGAAAAAATGGTGCCAAATCAAACCACAGTTGCATAATTTCCTGTTTAACCACTTTCATTTTTGCATTTCTAGTTTTATTTTCTAAAAATTGTAAGTTCACTTTATTCCCCCTAGTATTTACAAAAATTCCACCACTACTGAAAAGGTTTAGAAAATTTGGAGGACTCCATGTTGACCTCCTAGCAGATTGCTCCCACAGAAGAAATCACTTTTGGAACTACCTACCATTTTCCTCTCTCGTCAGGGGTTGATAGTTTAGATTGGATGACAACCTTTTAGGCAGCTGCAGATACTGAGATGTCTCACACCCACTGAAGATTTATTCCCTCAGTGTGGGCAGGAGCAGCACTGAAGGCTTGGTCCATCAAAGCCCTTTGATCAAACAGGCGATACAATGGAGCAAGGACACCTATCCAGAGCAGCCTTCAGAAGGATGCATTTACTGCTTAGCATTTATCTACACTCAGATTTGCAGATTTCCAAAATATTTAGACCAAGGAGTGTTAAAAGTATAGGATCTTGTTCTGAAGAAAGTACAGCTACATACAGTGACAGTTTTGTGGGAGGTTGTGTTCGTATCAGAATGAGAGAACTACGATGGCACCTTGCCCATGTCCCTGCCATGCGAACGCAGAGCCTAAAGAGCACGTTCAAATATTAAGACTTTGATATTTAAACTTGAAGACTTTGCCCTGAAATACTATTTACAGATTATAAATTGTATTGCATAACACTAGGTGAAAATGGCAAGTGTATGAAATAGGCTTAATGTTAACTGAAGTTGTATAATTACTCTGTACCAGTTTATCATCAGCCATCATTTTTTTATTTTAAGATCTTCAGAGATTTGATAAACACCAATACCATAGTTTAGTTATTTGTGAAAGAGTCAGCTTCTCAAATCTAAATTTTTGTAACTTTACAATCATTTTAATACACAAGAAATTAAAAGAGGTACATTTTCTATTGACATTTTCTTATTCGAGTGTTCACTCTACACACACATTAAAGAAACAAAAATACACTCTTCATGCATTAACTAAGGCATTTGGGTATAAGTATCAAAAGTCATACTTCGATGAAACAGATTACTCTTTAACCTCCTTAATTTGGTCAGTGAAGATGATCCCGATTTCTCTTTTTCAAATCCTCCTTTTGAAATTGGAGTCACACAGAGTTCTGTAAAAATTAATTTTTTAGAAGAACACAGTATAAAAGCAATAAATGCACAGAGTTTAATATGTTTTCTAATCTATAAAGCTAACAGTGATAAATTCAGCTTTGCTAATGTTTTTAATGGCTAGTACCATTTTTTAATGCAAGTCTGCACACAGTAATAGCTCATAGAATCAGGTGACAGATTCAGTGGGGATTTCAAAATATTGGTGGCTTTCAACATCCCCCATCAGAGTATCATTTGTTTTATATGCAATTTATGGCCATGTTACAGGACTCAGGCAGTATCATATAAGTGGAAGCCTTGCATCTAAAGGAGAAACATTTCTATGATCTCACGTGAAACTAAAAATGAAAAATAATAAGCAAAGCTGTGAGTTCTGTAGTCATCTCTTCCAACATCGAAGCAACTACTAAAGTGTTTGTTTTCAAATAAAAAGAAGTATCACCTAAGTTCCTATCCATAACTTGAAAGAAAACCTTTAAATTTATATATAAGGATAATCAATTGAAAAACAAAAACAAAAACAAAAAACACCTTGTTTTAAACTTTCTCAATTGACAATTCACTTTAATTATGCAAATACACGTATCAGCTTCATTGATTATTTCACTGATAATGACTTGAGGAAAAACACTCTGCATGTACCTACCATCGCAGAAAGCTAAAATAAAATGAAAACATTTCCAAAATTAAAATGAATGTCGAGCATTACGGAAGCGAATGTAAAGAACTACCATAATGCATTATCTCTTTCACTTTTAATCCAGTAATTATGCCTGGTTTGAAGTATATTTACAGTTTTTGCAGAAGAATAGAGGTCTCTCACAGTTCAGTAAAAATGTGATTTACAATGCAGAGTACCTGTCATAGAAGTTTTATACTGTGTATGCCAAAGCGTATGGAGCTATCTGAAACTTTCAAAACATTGTGCTGTACAGATCTGCAGAGACAGAGGTTACTTCCCTCACCAGGGCTTTTATCTTGCTGTCTGCAGAAAGCCACGATGCTATAGAGAGTCGAGCAATTCCTGAAACAGTTGAGTGACTCTCACAGAGGCTCCTGTACTTAACTATGTGCGAATCTGTTGGTTAAAACTTTATCTAACATTACTCTAATTGGTGGGGAGTTTTGCTTTAGATATTATCAGGTACTGGATCAAATCCTGAACTGTCTTTCTGGATTATTACAAACAATATTGATCACATTGATAATGTTATAGGCTACACTTCAATTAGTGCAAACAATGTAAATGCATAAGCGCTATCCTTTCCCCAAAAGGAGAAAAACTTATAGGAGCTATGCAATTTTTTTTATTTCTTTCCAGGATGGTGATTATTTCTTCCTAAATATTTTCAGATATACATATATGGTAATGAAGTATCCAACTGAAATTAAAACCCTAGCAGAAAAAATGTTAGCTTCGTTTAGAAGGTCTGCACACTGTTTTCTTTAACTAGGTTTTTGTACTTGCCTGTGTTATGCAAAACTGATACGACAGTCATATAAGCCTGTTCCTACAGGCTAGAAATTCAAGTGGGTTTTTTTGCTCCATGAGACTGAGGGATTTTAAAAAAAAAATTATGAAATCATACTTAACTTTAAAAACGCGTGTTTCCATGAAACACTATTTTCTAGCACCTGCCTTGTTTATCTTCCCAATAATTGTTTCCCTTAGAAACTCAGACTACTTACATGCGTAAATTAAATCATACCATTGTATGGGATCGGGGCTTAAGTAAATCAAGAGGAAGAAAACTGTTTTAAAATCTCCAATCATTATAAATAGCATCAGTAATGACAGCAATGCACATCACTTACCGAAATTACCATCCAAATGAATATAAAGTTCAAATACACTAAAAGCAATAGTTGTATGCGCAGGAAAAACAATGGCTTTGTCCCGCCCTTTAGAATTCTGATCTTCAATAATGTGAAACTATAATTTAGAAAAGCATCAAAAGAAAAAAAATTACAAATTGAAACACAAAATAATAATTCTCAATCTATACAGTTATTATGCCAGAGGAAGATTCTTCTTTTGAAACTGAAGATTTAATTTTACAACTAAAGAATTTTATATTAACAACTTTGCATTTTAATAAAGTTTGATACAGAGATAGTAATTTAACATACTAGAAATAAGCAAACCTCAGAAGATTTGTATGTTCAGTTATTCAAACATGCTGAAGAGAGAGAGGGGGAGAGAGGAAGAACATGAGACAGAGAATAAGATGTCAACCCTGGAAATAACAACAGCCTGAAGTTCCAAAATGTTGTAGAAGATGAATATAATAGTGACAGGCACGTACATTAGAGATTCAAACTAAGAAGTAAATTCCATATCTTTGCTGAGACTTCACCCAAAGCAATGGCTCATTGTGTAGCCATCCTTACATGCATTTCCCATCCCTCACTCACATAAACAGTACTAACAAAAGACCAACTTTTAATTCAGTTTACATCAGTGTAATAATACTGATTTAATTTAGATTTTTTCTGGGCTTACATCAGTAAAAATGCATTTAAATCCAACCATAAAATTATGTTCATTCAACTAAGTTACAGAATTCTGTCAAACATACTTACCCTCATTGTCTCTCCGCGCATTCCAGTATGGACAGTTAATGAGCACTGCCTTGTAGTTCTAATACTTTCCATGACCACACACAAAATTTCCAGCCTACTTTTTCTTGATTGATGGACTAGACAATGATCAAAGTTTATTTTTCTAAAATCAAGAGAGAGGCAGGAAGGAAATTCAGAGATTATTACCAATTTACAAAGACGTTGATAGAATTAATAACTTTAAATCAGTAAGTAAATCACCATAACTTTTTTCTCATATCAGTAAAACAACTGACTGAGGAGGTCTCTGGAGACTTAATACTGATTTTCAGTGTTTGGGAACAGAAACACTAAAAAATTCAAGAAAAGACAGTAATGTACAAATGTTAGAGAGATGTGAGACATCCTAGAAAATTCCAAGTATCTTAATCTGACACTGTTCTTAGTAACACTAAGGAACTGTTAGCACACTCTAGTTAATAATTTTTTTAAAAGTAATATATTTAATGTCAGTAAGAATTTATGAAAAACAGATAGTAAAATCAACAGCTGTAATGCTCTATCTTTGGCCTTCTATAAAGCTTATGATGATGCAATCTTTTGGTTAGAAGCCTTAATGGTGCCTGTATAAACTGTCATACACTCAGTGGATTAAAAACTGGTTAACTGATATGCATCAACTATAACTGAAAAAAACGTTAACACTCATAAACATGGAACAATTATAAAACAAGTGTTTGTAGGAAAATTTCTACAGGCATTGGCTGTGAGTCCCATAATATTGAATATTTTTATAAGGAGAGTAGGACCCATTCCCCCACCCCACCCCCGATTATTAATGATAATATTTGGAGGTTACAAATAAACCAGGAAAAGGTAGGCGCAGAACAAAAGAGGTTACAGATACAAAAGTACGTGCACTTCTTTGCATGTGCAAGGAAGCAATATATATTTGAAAATACCATATGTCACATCATGGATGGTAAATAATTTAGCGGGATGCACCACTGGAATTCACTGGGATGCTATTGTGGCCAACAGATAATCTTTGAGATATAAACTAGAAGTTTATGCCTAGAATTAGTTATATCATATTTCTATGTGTTTGACATTTGTGCCAGCACTACAAGAACATAAGTTTGGTTTCAGAGTCCACAGCTCAACAAGGATGTTGGAAAAATGGCGACTGAATTCAGGGAAGAGACACAGAAGGTTATGAAAAATTCAAGTAGATAAACCTACTTCACTTTTCAAAGGAAAGGCTGTGTAATAACCTCGTTAAGCCTTGAATTACCTATATTGGCAATGATACATATGGTGCTCTAGTTCATCAGAAAAAGGCAAAGAAATCCTATTTCTGAAACCTGAAGTTGGGTAATATCATTCAAAGTAAATTTCAAATTTTCAGTAGTATGGAATAACATAATAGGAACTTTCTGGATTTCTTTCTTTTTTTCCTGAAAGAATTAATTCAGAAAGATTCTACAATCTGTGTTATATAGAATATACATATATTCATATATTCTGTATATATGGTCATGTGTCTAATCCCAGCGATCCACCCTGAGACTTGGTAAATATCAGATGGTGACTGCTATTTGTTGGCTAAAAATAATCAAAACCTAACCATTGCAGAGGTTCAACCTAACTGTATGAAATAATTATGGAACCAGTAAACAAAATATATAATATAACCTTGTAGTAAGTTCTTTAAGTAATGTTGGTACTTCAACCTCATGTTTGGTCACTATGCCAAATGAAGCTTTAAAGGCAACAGAATCTGATCCAGCAACATCAAAACCAACATCATTCATTATCTGATTTCCTCTTCT
This sequence comes from Scolopax mira, assembly GCA_004320125.1. Taxonomy (NCBI): domain Eukaryota; kingdom Metazoa; phylum Chordata; class Aves; order Charadriiformes; family Scolopacidae; genus Scolopax; species Scolopax mira. Next base: position 143,820 of record BJBW01006499.1, read on the forward strand.
ACCATTAAGCGAAACATCTGATTTGTCTTCATAGTTGAGCAACTGGTAAGACGAGACACCTGAGTAAAAGAAGATAACCATTGTGTGATGAGACGTCTGAATGCAGTTACTTTTACACAGCAAAAAAAGAATAAATGCCACTGTTCCTACTGTGCTTAGCCATTTTGATGTAAAATTCAGAACTACACTGAGCACTTACTGATCAGTGTTGGTACTAATGACTAACAGAAACAGAGAGCGTAGGGGTCTGAGGGACTTCCATGCCCCTCTCTGGCAGAGTTGTGCCCGTGCTCCTGCACATGATATGTCTTGGGCGTGGAATGGTGATTAGGGCTATTTCTAAACTTCTACACTTTCTACACTTATCATTATTCCTCTATAGTAGTTTTACCTGTAACTTTGCTGTATAAACTAGACATGTAGTGTGTACTGTTAGCAACAAAGGCTCTGAAACACAAAGTGATTTAGTGGAGGCCACACAGAATATTAAAACTATGAACAAAATGAAAGCCACTGTGTGTAAAGTAATTCTGAATTTTGTTTAGATGCAGTATAAATAAACCTAACACTTCTTCATTTTTGCAATAAGTGAATGAGACATGGATTGCCAGTAATACCAACTTTCCTTTTTACCTGACACATCACAATTAGAGAGACTTAACACACTTTCCATGTATGCCAGGGACTATGTTGGTTCATTTTGAAGGAAAAACACAAATTAATTCTGATTTACTTTAAACTTTGCATTGATTTATTGTAGAATCAGAGGGTAGGTACCAAAGCTTTTCTATAATGCTTTCCTTATAACCTTAAATAGATTTCTGTCACAGTAACTGGAAAATATTAGAATGCACTGGTTGCCAAATTCAAATTAATACAGCAGGTAGAACACAGGGATTACATCCAAGTAGATTTGAGAGTCTGGGTTTACTCTGTTTTTTTAATCCTTTGAGGCTTTTAGGATAAACTGACATGAAGTCACCTGGTATGAATCCTGTTTATCTTTATTTTTAACCAAAAAGAAAGGCTCATATATCTTTCATAATTCTAAAAAGATTGCAAATGCTTGCATTTGTCACATAAAAAGGAAATTCAATTGCAAAGTTCTTTGCTTACATTAGAGGACAATACTTTCTACACATGACATCTAACCTTTACAGAAAAGACTAGAAAGGTTTTGTGAGACTTTTTAATGATATTTTGCAACCTTTTTCTCAGACTTTTTAATGAGATTTTATATTTTTTTTTAAGCTGACTTGTCCTGAATGTAAAACTAGTAGGATTAGTGGGATTCCATTTTTTTTTTGCTTGTGACCTGGGATCACCCCTTTGTGGGGTCAACTGATACTTCTGTCCTCTTGTGCTCATACTGGTTTGTCTCAGAAGAGTTTTTAATTAATGCAATTTTTGTGCAATTAATGTGATCAATACTCTTGTCAAAATGGACCTTTTTACAAAAGAAAATATAGCAATGAAATTGTTTCACGAAAACATAGCATATAGACAAGTATTACACAGGCTTTTCAAAGGAGGGCATGGGAAAGTATAGGCAGTATAATTCAATTCTGCACTTTCTAATTCTCATAGAATCTCCTCAAAAATTTCTGATATCACATAGCAAAGGCAATTTAAGCACAGTTAAGCTCTTTAAATACACAAAATTTATAACAAATATGGAAAAAAGTCATATAGAAGTCCAATTGCTTCATTCAAAGAGCTGTTTTCAAATGCTCCTGCTTGTGCAGAGCCCAGTTAACACCAGAGAGTGTTAGTATGAACAGCTGCAGAGCTGAGGCCATTCTCACATACTTAAATGAGAGTACACATAGAAAGGTGAACATTAAAAACAAAATTTAAGTAGCAATTAATCAACATGTGTCAATACATCTACCAGGAACCTGTTACTATTTGTGAAAAAACACACAAGACTTAACTGAATTTGTTCCATATTAGTTCAGAAAATATCAAGGCTTTTTAGTATAACTGACTTATTTTTTTACTCTTTTTCCATAAAGTCCTTTTTTTCTTTTTTTTAACCAGTTTGACATATTTTTTCTTAAATATTTATTGCATGAGTAAACAAGACAAATTTTATTACCCTATTCTTACTAAAGAATCATCATACTACCTGCACAGTCTAAACTACGCCTACTGTTCTGTGTTTACTAGAAAACATGCATTTCCCTGCTTTGAAGAAAGGTAGAAATCTTACCTGCAGAAATTTCTTTCTCCCCTTGAAGAATGTCTTTTAACGTGAAAGGTGTTGAAGCAAATTTAGATTTTTTGGAAAGCAGACATTTTCTTTTCTTAATCACAAGGCTTAGAGGCTGGTATTTATCAGCTTCACTGAGACTAGGCACTGGAACTAGTCTTCCTCCATCACCAACCTGTTTAACAAAATTTTTAGTTGCAGCAGCGAACATATTACGACATTAGTGATGATAATAATAAAAAGTTCTGTATCGAGTAACTTCCAGTAACATCCAACTGTAACATCAAGACCATGTCCAATTCTTTTTACAATGTTCTTTCAAACTAACATTTTTTTTTATTTTTTTTTTAATGAAATAAATAAAAAGCTGTCAAACTGATTGAGTTATATTTTGCATGGAAAGAGTCAACAGAATTTTAGCTACCAAGCTTCTCTGGTGTATTGTTTGAGACGTCTCTCAAAGACCTTCAGCTAACAACTCTCTAATTCTCTACAATGAATAATGAATTAGCAGTGTAAACTGATAGGGAAATGGTTGCCCTTTCCTTGGCAGTTTAATGCCACTGTATGAAAACAAAATTTACAGTCTTAGAAACAGAAGGCAGTAACTTCTGCAACCCTTAGTTTTCCATTAGGAGTTACTGATGTATCACTGTTTATTGGGTCCTTGATGGAGCTGAATTCTAGCATTTTACCAGCAAAGCAGCCCAGACGTGCTCCATGACACGGCCTGAATTACACATTTCTGAAAGCCACTAAGTTGCTAGAGAGGGTATTGCCTTTCACCAGCGCTTGCATAACCTACCTGTGAAAGCTCAGCTGGGGAGTTAAGTGGTGTGGAGGTCTTTGGAAACACCTGGGCCAAAGACTAAGATTAGAGATGGCTGGGGACAGAGGGGGAAGCAGCAGTGGGCCTTCATTATATGTTATCCTTCTATGGACTCAACTGACTGTGACCCATGGGCTAATTTTGAGAGAGGCCAGTTGCATGTATTTGGTTCAGAACACTGAGAAATTTACTAAATCATGAGAATAAAATAAAAAAATAAAAAAAGTAAAATTGCAGACAGAAGGGAGATTATTGATATAGGATAAAGTAACAGCTCAATGATCTGAGAGGAAAAACACCAGTGTGAAAAGATATAAAGTTGTAAGGGGAAAACAGAGAGTCAGTAAACAGCACCATGGAGGATCTGTGAGGGAGGCAGCAGGAGCTGCCCTGTCCTCATGGAAACGATGGCTTGATTTTCTTGCAAGAGTACTGAGCATGCAGATGCTAAACCTTGTAGCCCATCTTCCAGAGACACTTGCAGAAGATAAAACATCAGCCACAGGCTTGTAAAAATATACTTTAATAGGAATATTATCCCTGGTTGCTAGATAAAAACTTTTGTTTGGTTGGCTTTTTTTCTGAAGTAGGGTTTTCATAGGAAAGGGTTTTAAAGACTGTTTTTATAATATGATCACTCATCTAATAATTTAACATATTTCAATTTATTTCTTTCCAATACTTCCATAACTATTTTTAAAACGTTCAGACTACCAAGAAGTCTGGTAAAAAGGCAAATACAACCCCAGCTAAGATGAAAGGAAAGGCTGCTGGATCTTTCTGCTTACTCTAGAGGGTGCTGAAAAGTTGAACCTGGTTATATATAGACTTTAAACTGAAATCATGTGAAATGCTGCAATTCAGTCTGACTGTAATTCATATTTCACTGTACTAACAAATAAACTGTTCGTATTTACTGAATAAAAACATATTAACGGAACATAAAAGGTTTTAAATGGAAGAAATAGCTAAGGAAATTCTTAAATTAAAATTGCCCATTCAGCCTTGATTTAAATGTATTCTCTATGTGTCTTATAACTGTTTGCCAGGATCCTGTTTTTATTATAGGTTATTAAGCTCAATTTACACTTTTTATTCAACACCTATTTGTATTTCTCTTGCTTATTATGTGGTCACAGATCATACTCAATATGGTCCTAGCACTAATTTTGATAACAAATAGTTTCAATTTGATATTTCTATGTGGTGCTTCTACTCTAACACCCTATAATCCACCCTAAATGCTTCAGCATCTCTTTGTATCATCCTCATGCCACAGATCAGAGAATAGGAGTGCAAGTACATTAACATTGTCACGTTCATAAAACATTCACTAATTTTGCCAGCTAAGTGAAGACATCTATTTCCCCTAGCTCTCCAGCACTAAGGACTTTTGTAGATGGCTCATGACCCAGGCACCTTTTTAAAAAACAAATTAAAAAATATGATCCAAAAAATGACACCCCCCGCCCCCGATTGCTTAGTATCCATCTGTAATGACCTTTAAGTGAGCAGGCCTCCTAAACTATATGCACACTCTTTGTTGGTCTCAGAGACAAAATTATTTCTCCAGCTTCCCCATTTTCTCGATCATAAGAATACACTTTCTTTGTGTTAGTCCTTTTCTCCCTAATTATATACCCTCTGACCCTTATAAGTAAAAAATCAAATCAGTGCTCTTACTGACAGAAGCCTCATTTGCTGATTCGTTTGCAGAGGAGGTTCATCTATAGTTGGAAAGTGGAATTCTATGGAAGAAAAAATATTAAGTGATGTAAAGATATAAAACTTTAGGTATATGGTCTTTTTAATTGATCTTCCTGGCCCTATAACTCCAGCTTAACTCTGCTCTCTGCTCCTACCTACCATGCTCTCTTCTGCTTCCGAGTTGTCCATCCCCAGCAGACTGCAGGTACCTGTAAGTTTGCCAAAGGACATCACAAGCCTCATTATGTGCAGCAGTTTCTGTGTGCTGCACTTTCTTTGCTATATCTCCACCCGGAGTGAATAGCAAGATAGTTTACTTCATATACAAGATCAGCTCTGTTTCTTCAGAATGGGTCTTAGCCACAGAGTAGTAACAGTGCAGCCAAGTATTAACTATATAGAGCTGAGAATTTTGATGCCTTATAGTGCATTTTTTTCCTTACATCATATTGATATGAACCTGTAGGATCTGGCGTACACTCCTGTTTTCTGCATAACCTTTGAGGATGCAGAATGTTTTTTGTAGTTATTAGGTAACTCCATAATAATTTTTGTTGTATTATTATATAGTTATCCTACATTATCCCTGCAGGAATGTTGGATACTTGTAAATAAGGGGTCATAGCATTTATAGGCTGACCTAAGATGCATGCAAGCTAGAGGCTTGTCAAAGGAACTAAAAATGTGGAATCATCTCACTAATTTCAATCCAGAAATCTAGCATCATCTGCAGATGATTTTCATGTTTTTGCAACCCACATGAACTGAGCAGATTTTGATTTTTTTCTTGCCACAGTCAACCATATTGTAGAATCAGCATGATTAACCAGTCAATTGAGGGGAGAAAATAAGTCAGTTAAGCATTAACTGACTGGATAAACTGAGCTGGCATTTTACTTGAAAGAGTTAAACCTGCATACATAATTATGATGGTAATTTAGTACCTTCTTAGTGTACCAGACCACCTGAATTAAGTGCCTTTTAACTATATTAGACTTACCTATAGATCCTTACAAAAGAACAAGGTAAGAATTTAACACCGAAAAATCAGAAAAAATAAAATACTACTGAAAAAAACCCCAACTTGCTAAATTCCATAACTTTCCAGCAGATGGCATAAGTATTCACTTAGAAAGCAAGGATCTGTGTTATCTGTTACATTTCAGGAGGTAACAAAAATCACAATTTTGGGGGCCAAATATGGTCCTTATGACACATACACTTTTTTTTTTTAATACCTAGTTGGTTGTATCAGCACTTGAGGGTTGTTGTTGTTGCAAGGTGGACCTTGTCTAGAGATCCTCTTGTATAAGCAAAGCCAGCCAGTTTAATACAATGACCTACATCACTTCAGAGTTCTTGAGTATGAAGACAGCACATGCAAGATGAACATTTTCATCAGACATAGCATCAGCAGAGATACTTCTGTGTTGGATTTCTTTATTATATAGTTCAAGTGCAGTGGAAATTTTAAATCAGTTCACAAATTTAATTATGTAGTACAGGGGAACAATTATATTTGCTATGGCAATATTTTACTTTTGTGTAGTTACTTTATTAAGCTCTCAATTCGGTAAAGCAGTGAAAAAATTTAGTCACTTCTTAAGTAAATGAAACTTAATTGGTTCCTTATGGAAACCTTTCTGGGCAGGAGGACAAATAGACCGTATCGAAAATAGAGAACTCAGAAATTTCACTGAATTTCACTGAATTTTTAGAGTTGTAAGGGACCATAGAGATCATCTAGTCCAACTCCCCTGCTGAAGCAGGATTGCCCAGAGCTAGAGCATGTCACTCAGGACTGCATCCAGGCAGGTCTTGAAAATCTCCAGAGAAGGGGATTCCTTTCCAACCTCCCTGGTTTAAGGAAGCATCAGAAGCTTAATGCTAAAACAATTTAAGTTCCCCACATTGAAAGCATGTTTTACTTCTTGTGGAGCCAGATCCTTTTGAATATTCTACTACTATCTGTAGTCTCAGGAGAAAATTTTTAAAAGAAGCTTTTAAAAGTATTTTAATGGACTTTTATTTATGTGGGACTTGTGTGTGAACAGTTTCTTCACCAATTAGAATGGATTTGAAAAAGAATTTAAGAGATGCAGGAAACACTACCCCTCCTTTTCTCTACAGATGCCATTAGGGCTGTTCTAAATTATTTTCAAAGTCACTTTTAGCAGTCCATTTGGAAAATACATACACACACTCACTATTGCTGTGTTTCTTATACCATGCTCTGGGTTTACAGCTCAAGTAAACTCTGTTGGAACCTCTTTCGATTCTCTGCCACAGAGCAGGCTGTAATATACATATTCATAGTCTGTGCTGCCGTACACATAAAAGGTAGCTCTCCTGCCAGGAGGTGCTGTATAATGGCAGGACACTTGCCCAGCAATCAAAGTACTAAAAGCTGCACTGTACTGTAAGTGCTCCGTCCATGAAAGGCTACAAGATGTGGAGTTCAACTGGCTTCGCTATGGCTTTTGGTTGACATCATCCCCCTTTCACCTCTACCCAAGCAACATCTGTTCACTTGGTGAAAAGGGAATGTGTTGCACAGTTGGCTCCTTTGTACCACTTCACAGCCTCCTCACCAGAGCCATGTTAATGATGAAAAGGAAACACAAAAGAGATTAAGGAGCATAAGTTCTTATAATAGTTTTATATGCTCTCCTGCAGGTTTACCTTTCAGGTTTCAGACCTTTGTTCGCGGATGTGCAGACTACTTAATCTGTGTTTCATGTGTCCATTTTTAAATAATATGATATTAAATGACTATCACTTGGTAAAGTGTATGAAATATCCCAGATTTTGATTCTTTGTAATTGCCCTAATATTATTGGCGGTACTGTTAATGGGCAGATGGACGTGTTACCTGTGCAGCACTTACTAATAAAAGAAATGCAAGAGTAGTACACCAGGGAGAGATTTGCTGAAATAGTATGTTTGCCTTTAAACCTTCTACCTCTGAGAAGCGGGCACATCTTTCGACAGAAGTGGTTGTGTTTTACATAAACATTACTGCATACAATGAAGCTGCTTTCACCACCTAGCATTATTAGCTTGCGAAGACAAATCTGGAAACAAACAAGCCAGTGTTACCTAAAGTAGGTTTAATGCTGCTTTTGCTTTAGAGGATGCTGCCCAAATGGATACGTCCTTTTTTTCCAGCATCTGTGAGTGGGTGTGTCTGTGCTAGAGAACAGCTCTGTGGGCTTGTGCATCTACCTGTATGAGAACTGTTGTTGCTGCTGCTGTGCCACTATGTCTGAAGAAAGATTGCAAAACAAAGGATATGTCTACTCTGGTATAATTCCAGAGTAGACATGGTCCATGCTAATCTTCCTGATGCGCAGTGGTACTATCCCTACTCAATACTTCAGTAGTAGACATAACTTGTTCCTTGCTGCTTCTCCTTGAACTGGATTTATTTTTGGGACTGCCACTAGCTGCTCTGTGATACTAGACAATTAACCTCAGTCTATGAAACCTACGGTATGTGGCTGTGCTAGTATATCACTTCCCTGAGCAGGATGCTGCAAGAAATTACTAGCATTATAAAATACTCTCAGATCTTTGGATGCAGAGTATTTATAAACAGACAAAATGAAGTAGGTGTTTGTAGGGCATGCAAGAATTCAGTATCCTCTTTGATAATCGCTTCTTTGCTTATTCGGGCTGTTTCTTTCCATGCTAAGAGAATACTTCCTCATCTAGTTTCCTAATATTTTTTTTCACATGTGTAGGCATAAAATAAGAAGATACTTGAGCCGTTTTCAAATACTAAATGTTTTAACAGACAGGCAACATAAAAAAAAGTCCTGTCACCAGACATAAAAAGCAACCTGACTAATATTGTTGTACTAGGTTGGCGGATCAGCATCTAAGTGAAATCAGTTCTTGAACCAGCACTGAAGAATGGATGTGTCCTTCTGCTATATCACCTTAATTTCCTTGATTGCTAAATACAATGTTAGGCTCTCAAAAATAGCCCACTTAAAGAGGAACTCAATCTACACTATAAATTTTGTCAGCTAAAAAAAAAACAAACTTCAATGTCCTTATTGGAACTTGTAGTCCACCTGCAGTCCAACAAGTGTAACCTTTGGGAAATGTTTAATTATACTTTTTTTCTTCACTGACTTGTTAAAAAAATGTGCTCAAGAAACTTGGGGTAGTTGTGAAAGTTGACCTACCTATAAGTTCCATTTCTTTGCTGAAGAAAATACAGCCAGACAGTCATCAGTGAGAAAAATAACTACATATTTGATTTTATTTTGGAACTTTTCCCTGTGACTACAAATATAATCTAATGTAATCTCATTACAGGTAAAAAACACCTTCACACCAAATTAATGTCTGTAATATGCATTCATGCATATTGTTCTGAATTCTTTTAAAATTACTAATATGCACTTGGGATATAGATATGGGATAAACAACCTAACTTGCCTCTTAGCTAGTCTGCCTAATAGTTACATCTTAGACATAGCTTTCAGAAATTAAAAGCAGTCTAACTGTAAGACATTGCATTTACTGACCTTAAGTAAATTAGACTTGCCACTCAGTTGAAATAAACTAAAGATTACCTCCTCAGCTACACCCAGTACCTCATTAGTTGTTTCAGATTAGTTTCTTTTAATCTGATTTAGTAATGATTACTTATTCAAAAAATAATTTTGCATATTCAGGTGCAGGAACAGTCAATATTGCAGTGGGTTTTAACACTTAGACGAACTTAAATATTTAATAAGCTAATAAGGACTTGGAGAACCATGTGGCTTGATACATTGGCTGGGCAAAAGCGCGGTGTATCATCACATCAGAACAGATTTTTGCACCGGCAGTGAAACTTGGAACAGCTTTCTGTGGGCAACTCCTTTAGCTGAGTCAGGATGAAATCTTGTCAATAGCTTCCCACACCGTCTCACTTCACCACACCGCAGTGCCTACATGTTTGTGGCTAAGAAGAAGTATCATCTGTCTCTTGATTAGACTAGATTTAACTGTAAAATTTACTTCCACACTTAAGTAATAGTCTTTATGCTAAATTAGATATCAGATTGATAATGCTGCCTCGCAGGCACTTGCAATCTAATCTATTCCCAAAGGTTTATTGTGTTGGTTTTTTTTTAATCAACTAGGTAACGACATGTAACTTTTCACACTTCACTTAGGCAGAGTAATTTTGCTGAGCAACAGACATCAAAAAGTTATTTGTTTTACAAAGCATTCAGAGGCAACTACGCAAATGTGAAACCAGAGTTAAATTTTGTCTGTAGAATTGTTTAACAGGGAATGAGCTCCCAGTGTAGAACCTGGCTCAGAACTTTGGTTTGGGCGAGATCAGATGTGTACTCTGGCACAAGAAAAAGCATTGCCATTCACGAAAAAAAACCTGTTTTCCCTTCCTTTGCTGTTGTTCCCACTAAGGCAGCATTCCAGACTGTTTGAACACTTGTTCTTTTTACAATGCCAAGAAACAACAAAAAACAAATTCTTGCTTTTCTATTATGTTTTCATTTTAAATGGAATGTAATTGACTTAAGGGCTGAACAACTGACAAGAACACATAATGGAAAAATCCTACATACTGTTATTTTTCCAAGATGCCAGAAGGGGTAGGTGTCATGGGGTTTTTTTCCCCCCACACCTCTTTTTTAAATTTTATTAGAGAACATCAGGAACCATTTTCCCTACACCCTCTCACAAAACTTAGAAACAGACTGCAAGCTCCCTTTAATCATAAAGAGCAAGCTGAAGTGGAAAAAAAAAAAAGGCTCTTACCAGCTGTAGCATGAAGATAAAACCAGGAACTGCAAAAAAGAAAATTGTCTTCTTTGAGACTGCAGTTGGTAGCTCCTGCCAGATTTAAAGGAACTGCACAGCGAATCACATGGGAAAAGTTTTATAAAAATAATCCTGCAGTGAAAAAAGGTTAGAAAGGAACAGTATGATGCTAGTGCTAGAGCACTTCATTTCAGTGCTATTGCTGCCACTATCACCCACCTCTCCAAAATCAAACTGTACAATATATATTACAATTTTATGATTAATAGTCAATTCACTTAACTAGTTACAAAAAGTTCATTCAAGAACCATATTCTAAAGTGTTTCTTATGTTAACAAATCAGAACACAGATGACAGCAGTTTAAACAGTGTACATTGAGATTTATTAGAACAAGCACTAATAGCAGCAGTGTACAGAGTGATGGAGACAATGTACTGTATGCACTGAACAATAATAATTATACAATTGCACTTCTTCAGAGATCTATTAGAAAATGCTTTTCAGTAAACAGTTTCCCAAATCTAGCATTGTTTGGATTTGCCTCTGAGGAAAAAAATACAAAAAATATGCTTTTTTTTTTTTGGTAAGGCATTAGCAACATTCATTGGCAGGCTAAACAAGTCATTTGTACATGCATTATCCAATTACATTGCAACAGGTAAAAGAGCATCATGTTTCCTCAAAAATTAGAATTGTGTGTGGTTTTTGGACACAATATTCTGGTAAATCTGGCGCAGCCTGAAGGAAACAGATGACATCTTTTGTTACATTGTAGAGCACAACATAAACTATAGCATAGCCAAATTCACCTTTATTTCCTACAATAAGCTGTAGGACCTCCCTCACTTGGAGTTGGTGTTACGGGTATTGTGTATACCACATACATCGCTGGAATAAAGTCTTAAATTAGTTTCTTTTGTTTACTATTCCCTCCACTACCGCCTCACTGAATCCTGTGGCCAAAAGATGCTCAACTGTAATCAACACGAACTACTGAACGAGCTTGGTTTTTATTGCATGAGAGGTAGTCGGTGTGAGGCCTCACCTGCATTCTTGATAACTACAACAGTACGTTCATAACCAACTTATGAGTGCAAAGACACAGAATAAGCGTTTCAGCTGCCTTATGTGGGAACTTAAAACTGTTGTTTTTTCTGCTCCTTCTTGGCTAGGTTCAATCTCTGAAGTAACCAGAGAATTTGACATGCCGTAAAAAAGCAATTCTGTTTATGTGCTAAAGCCTGAGGACAGAGGGGAGGCACTTTCTCACATTCATGCTTTTAGAGGCTGAAATTAGGAGCATGCTCTTAGCCACCCCCTTCATCGTAAATCACAAAGATGTCTTCTTTTTTGATTGGCATACAGCATTAGCAACCCTCACTCTGGGCTGGCACCATCCTGGGGAAAGCCCCGGAAAACAGGGACAGGAACTGCAAATATTCTTACAATTAAGCTTGCCAGAGTGAGACATAATATGATGAACTGTCATTGATTTAATCTCCTGTTTTTTCTTCCAAATGTCATACATAATTGAGCGTTGCAGTGATATGAAGTTAATTGGTTTTTAAATACTACAAGTCCCAGAATAAGGTCCCAAAATTCCAGAGAGTCAAAGAAAAGTCAAATATATTGCTTTGACTGGCAAGCAGTCAAACCAGCTGTATTTCACACATTTCTCTTCCACAAGAGTGTGCACATGTTCAAAATTAAGCTTAAGTGTAACTAGTTGAATACCTAGAACTGACTGTATGTGAGGCCTGCAGTTGAAGGAGATTTGGGCAGCTAGATCATCCAGTTTACCTGGAAGCCCACTGAGTTCAGTGGAGTACCAACAGCAGCTCACATCTGCACAGGTGCTCATGTCTTTAATCATGTTGAAATCAAGTACTAGAAAGCCTTGACTTCTTAGGAAAGTCACTGTCGAGCCTTTTCATTTGAACTTTAGTATCTACAACTTTTAAACTGAAGTCAATGACACTGCAATGTTTATACTAAGTACGTATTGATGCCCATGCAAGATCAGGGTCCAAGTGATGAAGCATAAAAAAAAAAATCTGAGATGTGCACTGCCAATTAACATGTGAAATAAAAGTTTATAGATTTGGAATACACAAATAATATCCTACCTATGTTATTCCTCAGATGTTGATGCTTAGTAACTGTAAGCAATATAACTGTTTTTACAGGCATGATTACAGCCAATATTTGGAGTCAGAATTAATAAAAACAAGAATCATTTTGAAAGGTATCCCAAACTTGTGAATAGTCAAGCACAAATTAATGCATTTGCAGGAAAGTAATCAAGACTATTTTTTAAAACATTAAATCACTGAGTGTACTATGAAGATCAAACTTATGATTTTAATAATTGCGATACTTTAAGTAGTTTATACAATTTTCGAAACAGATATTTAAATACATTTAAATTAAAATTTAAATAAATTTTTAATTGAGTTATTTAGAAATTATGGTACTGATTTTTTTTTCCTGTATCCTCTTTTCATCATCTCATTATGGAAATCCACAGTGAGCTTCTGAGCATAAAATTAAGGATGCTGCTGGCGATGATTAATATTACAGTGCTCAAAAATAATGCCTTCTGCAACATTTGGGCAGCTGGGTAAAGAAATGCTTCACATTTTCTTTGTTTCTTTCCCTTAAGTAACACTTTTCTACTGCCTTCAAACAACAGACAAAAAATTGCCTGATGCATCCAGGAACATAGACCCTTTCTAGTTACAGTCCAAGTCCGTTATTTCCCTCTAAAAGAGACACTGTCCATCCAGTACTCAAAAGTAGCACTGGCTTTCTATGTTAGGCTTCTAGAAAGCAACTATTTGCCTTTAAAATTAATCTTAAAAACAACAAAGTGAGTTTCTGTATATCTTTTTAACTGACATAATGCATAATCACAGTGGAAAGACACAAAGAGGTAAGAAATCAATAGATTTGGGTTATTCTTTTTTTTTGTAGAATGAGCACAGGGATACGGGCAATCAGGAAAGAATGCTCTTTTAGCTATTTAGGTTTTGACATTTTTGGCCTGCTAAAAAATTAGTGCAGGGCTGTTTCCCCATCTGAAATTAAAGGCTGTTAAAAGTAAAGAGGCTCAGTAAGGCAAAGTAAAATTGACAACTAATCTAAACCTTACTCTTCTAATGCCATTCGCAGAGTCTGACCAAGGTATAAATACTAAAATTTACTATGTTTCATGCATGTGAATATGGGACATAATCTCACCCCCCAAAAATGACATTATTCCCAATTCATATTCACTTTGTGAAACAATGAGAGAAAATACAGGATTCTTTGCTGTTGAAATATGGAGAAATCATAATTCACCAAAAAGGTCATTTTATAAAGGAAAGTAGATGAAGAACAAAAGAAGAGTCTTAGTACTGGTTACAACAAAGAAAATATACCTATTATTCTAATACAGAACTATCATAATGATCTTTCTGGATAACACAGTAGCTTAATTTTATGATAGCTTTTTACGTGCTAAATAAAGTATCCACTTCAGACAATCTAGCAGATATCTAACAGATAAGGAACAAGAACTTTGCTATGTATTTTGGTGATGGAAAAGATTTCAGACATCAGATGCTAGCAGCTTGATTTCTTACTTATTTTATAGTAAGTAACATAGACACAAATCAATATACAAAGAAGAATACTACCCAGAAAAGCCCACCAAAATTACTTTTAGGTCCAAGAATGAAATTTTAGTGAATAACCACTATTGGTCCACCCAGTGGGTCTACCCACTTCCATGCAGTGGAAATTTAGCAAGATCTGAGCATTAGGTGCAAGACAGAAGCACCACTCTTTGTCTCTGTGGAGCTCCAAACATTGTTTAATTTTTAAAACTCAGAATTTGATGAAAATGTCTACTATTACCATATTATATCTGCAGTACCAGAACAGGGAACAAATTAAGGTATACTTTTAAAATATTAAAGTACAGTTTACTATTGTGAAACTAAAGCATAAGGGTTGTCTATTTTATACAGAAATTAGTGTTTTGAGGAAACACAGGAAAAAGCAAATGATATGTCTTTGTAGTGAAAGTTAGAACTTCTTAAATGGTTTAAAAGGTTTTAAATGCCAAATGATTTGCACTAATTTTCATCACATACCAAACCTATAGCATTTCTATCTACTGAGGTGGTAAGTATTTTTCATGCCTTTCAAAAGGAAATACTGCCTGGATGAATGGAGCGAGGTGGCCTGAAAACTGCCCGAATCCCTGGACTTGAAAGACATTGGTCAGTGGCTTACACCCTGCTGGCAGCCAGCAACAACGAGAGCCCTGCAGGGGTGAGTTCTGTGGCCCATGTCGATCAACGTCTCAGCAGAGACCTGGGCAAGCACATGGAGACTACATGTTAACGAGTTTGCAGACAACCTTACATTAGGAGGATGAGATGGCACGCCAAGTGGCAGAGCTTCAACCAGGAGGACACTGTTTGGCTTGAGGACTGTGCCAGAAGACACTTCATGAGGTTCAAGTGCAAAGGTTGGCACCTGGGGCAGAAAAGTCCCGTGTGCTGTGAAGGGCCAGCCGAGCAGCAGCCCTGCTGAAGAGCAGCAGGTGCTTACAGTGGGTGCCAGGCTGCAAAGGAGACAACGGCGCCTTCTCAACGCAACGTGGGAAACCTCATCCTGTGCTACGGTGGCAGGGGATGTGGAAAAGCCCACTATCATCCACAACTCAGTGCTGGTGACACTTCACAGGTTGCCTGAAAATTGTAATTTGGACAGAAGCCCCCTGACCTATCCCCTGTTAACCCATTCTCTTCAGAAACAGCATAAAAGGATGTCACCCAAGGTTACAGGAAAAAAATTAATAAAAGATGCTGCACAGAATCCAGAGAATTCTGCACTATAAGAAATTTCCTTACCTGCTAGCACTTTTCAATTTCTCATAAAGACCACAAATATTTTGTAATGCATTGTTCTGTTTCCTGTACTTTGTAATTAACAAGTTTAATATTCAGTAGGCTTAAAAAGTGCCTTCAAGAGAAAGATTTAGCCTATAACTTATTTTTTCAATTCTAAAAATGTTATTTTTCTTTCAAGGAGTGTCAAATAAACAATTGTAAAAAAAAAAAAAAAAAAAGCAAACCAGTGATAACATCTTCAGTGTTCATCAAGTTTCACTTTGCATTGCAAATAATGGCATTCACAAAGCACCAGCAGAACACTGTAAAACTAAAGACCTGATTTCTGTAATTAAGCTAAAAACCGACTTCGGAAAAAAAAAACTGAGGGTGTGCAGTTTCTGTCCCTCAAATGTAGTTGCAGTCACACACACATAATATTTTCTAAAATCATGGTGAACTGCACACAAAGATTGGAGCATGAAGTGGGCAATAATGTTTAAAAATGTTGTTTTAAAGGAAAGTGACGTAGGATAATTAATTGCTATTTTGCACACATTGTGCCAATTTCATTTATAGTCTAATGCCATTAAAGCAAGTAGGATGAAGTTAACCAAGTACAAAAAACCCAAACTTTGATATATTTTCTTTTTCTTATAATAACAATTGTAGAACTAAAAAAATAAATAAATTTAAAAATCAGACTATGTTCAACTAGGAAAGAAAAAGATATCGTTCTTTGAAAACTTCAACATTTTCTTTGGAAGAAATCCTGTTAATCTGCAGAGGGGTTTTTTTAATACCAAATATTCATAAGCAATTCATGAGCATTCAAAATTCTTAAGAAGTCTACTTAATCTTAATTTCAGGTTTTTCATAGTTCTTCCTAACAGAACCATGTGAAGAAATTGCAATTCATTAGTAGCCAGTTGCCTTGCCATAAAAACAAGGGAAGTAAATGCATATTAAATAATCAAAGTGATCTTAGTTCTTTAGGGACCTGACTCTACAAAAAGGAAGAAGCAGGTAGAGAGCTGGGTGTGCGTGGTAATCTACCGAGAACTGTTCAAGCAGCTCTGCTGGCAGGATCACATACCTTTCTAATAATTATTTTCTAGGTCTCAGTACTGAAATCAATATTAAACAGAAAAAAATCAAAGGCGCTATGTACACTGTGTATGTGTAGAAAGAAATACGGTGTATATGCATGAAATCTAACCTATCATCAGTGGCTGGGTTATAATACATGCATAAATGGAAGACTGGATCACACCATATGGAATGAAGTTTTTATCTAATAAAATTACTTTTTTTCCTTTTATTAAAATCTGTCCCCTCCTGCTTCTAATGTTTCAGATATTTTCAAAAAGAAAGTGCCAAGCCTTCTCCCACAAACTTTAACTCAGGCTTAGAAACACATGAGAGATTTGGTTCTTAATCAAAAAATATAGAATCACTTTATGAAAAACTGTAAAATATAATTTTGCACAAAAGCTCTTTTGGCAACACAAGTAGTAGTTGTTAGCTACAACGCATGGGAGCCTCTGCCATACTCTCAAATATAAACTTAGATAAGAAAAGTGTATGGGGAAGAAACAGAGCCAGTAGAGTAAACTGTGTGTATGGCAGAATATAGTTGCATTTCCAGTACTATCCAGCTTCTGGAGAGAAGCCAGAGAGCTTCCAATGAAATCTTTCTGTGCTTCTAACACTGTTGTAAACCTTCAGGGAATTATAATTGTATAAACAGTTACAGGGAAATGAGATTCACTGTGAGACTACGTCCAGCCAGTGCTAAAAGTGACAATTGCATCTCATCATCAGTCATGTGGAATATGAACTTTCTGACTAGCAATTCATATGCATTTACCAAAATTGCCTCAAATTCAACCAGTTAGCAGTTTCTTTTCAGTCTGATTATACAGTCAGCTTCCCAAAGCTAAAGCATGTACAGTAGATCTCATTCATCTGAAATACAGTTAGACATTTTGTTGTCTTTTGATTTTAAATAATGGAGGTTCTCCAATATTTATGTCATAATAAAATTCTAGTGCTTTAAAAATCTGCCCTTCACACAAGCCTAAGCATACATATTTTAAAATTGCTTACTGTACAACTTCTTATTTTGTTTAAGGCATGAACAATGGCATATGAATGGGAACGGCTCCTGGAAAAGCATATCTTTTTGACAGAAGTCAGTCCAAGCACATCAAACCAAAGGACTAACTTGAAGCCAGAAATGACAGTGTTGTGACCCAAGAGTTTTTAACAAAAATAGTTGAAACAAAATGGATTTTTTTCTATTTTCTTCCTTTTTTTTTTTTTTTTAAATTTAAATTACATTACTCTTAATGTCTGTTTAAAGCACCGGTTGCAGTTTTGCATTTACCACTTCTTCTGAGTGACTTTGGATAACTCATCTGCTTCTTTTGTTCTGAATTTTCAGTGTATGAAACTTTAAAACATTTCTTTTTCTTTTTCTTTTTTTTTTTTTCCTTTTTTTTTTTTTTTATCTCTTAATGGCTGATGCAAAATTAAAAAGATCCAGAAGTGGTCAGGGGCCTGTTCTAATGCACTTTCAAAAGTCCGTTATAAAGATGAATATAAATGCGAATGATGGGTTTTTCCGTAGACCCACAAACCACGCTTAGCTATAAGAAACATATTGTGCATAGTTATTTTTTTCTTCAGAGTGATATGTGTACTAGATCTACATTCTCAGTTTACCAGAGTACGGGAATTTCTACTTTACTAAAGCCAGGATCCTTTCGCAGTTCCCAGTAGGTGTCATTGGTGACCCAGGCTTCTCTTTGATTAGCATCGATAACTTTTCTGTAGAAAGGAAAAAAAATACCAAAAAAAAAAGAGAGAAAAAAAAGTTCTGACCATAGATCTCCATGCTTATGCAAGATGAAATAAAATTCCATACCCCTCTGATCTAAACCAATACTAAATCTGATTTCATATTTCTAATGGACACAATAACAGTCAGAGATTTAAAAATAAAAACCAGCCTATACCTGAGTCAAAAATGGAAGTTTTAGAAAACAGCCAAGATCACAAATCTGTTCCCTGATCTGTGCAAGCAGGTCTAAGAGCCACATAAAGCCTCTTTGGCCATTACAGATTCTGATTATGTTCAAGGGATCCAACTTGCAGAATGCAAGCCTTTTACAATCTATATTGTTTGCCTTAGCTGTACAAAACTGCATCAATCACGTTCAGTCTTTTCACTTTTGATTCCTCATCCTAAACATTAGAGTATTTGGTATGACTATTCCTTTTTTCAGAAGAATACTTAATTAAGAAAACCCCCCAAAACCCCCAAACCTCTACCCAAAAATAAATAAATTAAATGTATATTTATACATTTATGTATACATTTAACATAGATAAATAGGTATATGTTATTGTTGTTCGGGTCACTATTTATTACTTTGCTTATGAAATGACTTAATAACATAGTTAAATCTTAGATCCCAATATTATACTTCTATTCCACTTCAAAGTTCAAAAAACATTGGCCTAGGGAAGCAGCAGGGTTTTATAGTTGTTGCTTATTGTAAGAAAATGATCATTCAATTATGAAGCTTTAAACTATATAAAAATTGCTTCAGGCAGAGGTCAGGTATCTGACTATTTTTCTTAAAATTGCCATTTTCCAGGCCTTCACAATTAATTGACTGCATTGGTGATAGTTCTTGCAACACTTTGTCCAGTCACCCTGTAGAAAATAGAGACTTACTACTGAAATGAATAGACTCACTTAAAAAATTTGGGTACATATTCAATGCTGTTTTCTTCCATGTACCGCCTCCGGCCTCTCTGGAGTTCCTCTATCCTTTGTTTCTCAGATGCTGCCGCTTCTATATTTCCTTCCTCCAGAAGCCTGTATGAATAACAGCAGGTCCTATAGCAATCATGCAGTGTCTAGAACAAGGGATTTTCTAGCAGCAACCACCACAAAAGACAAGCCTGTTGCCTGCACCTACTTTCAGATTTATTCATAACCTCATAAAATAAGAATAATCTTGATATGACTTCCCAGTTACACGTACCTGACCTATAACTTAAGATACATGCTTTCTTTAGAAACTTCAGGCTATCACAAACACTGAAGTATTTTAAACTGAAAATTAGGAGAAAATTAATGTTTCTTCCATTCATAGCAGGAGGGCACGACACTTCAGAGCTTGTCCTTCCAGTTTGTTATGAGGAATCTCACCCCTGCACTACAGCTCTGCTATACCAGTGGGATGCTTTCTACCTTCCCTCAACTGGCTGAAACAGAAATTTGATTGCAGTATTAAATACCTTCTCTGCTACCAGAATCCTCCAAATCTTAGTTCAGACTGTAGCAAAGACACAGACAAAATTCAATACTCAACGAAACACAACCTTAAAGCCACCAAATATTAAGTGTATAAATAAGTATTCTTGCCTTTGATCTGGCCTGAATCGTGCATCTGTTGAAGGAAGAAGATCTTTCAATAAAGGGTCTAATTCATTGAGCTCAATAGCAAACCTTGTGAAGCCATAATAACGTTCATAATTGGTTGGCATGGAGCCTGTATGAATACGTATGAGAAAGAAAAAAAGCTTTTTAAACTATTACTCTAGATATGAAAGACGTTCATTTATTTATTTATTAAATTACAACAGAAAAAATATTAATATATTTTACATACAATTAAAAAAGCACCAAAAGCTATAGTCCAGATGGAACAACATTCCCTAAATACTAATTTCAACTGCTTATCCTGCAGAGGTTGTAATTACATGCTAATAGATTCAAAACTTTTATGATCTTCCTTCCTTTTTAAATAAAAATTACTGTTTGTAAGATTTTCAAGCTAAACATAGTTTCCCGTTCACAGAAAGTGGGTTTATCAAATGTCTGTATAAAAGCTAACCTTCACTGATCTTCAGAGGGAGTTTTGGAACACCCTCTCAGAGACTGATTCAACACTGTTAGTGGCAGTGAGAGCAGACGTTGCAGAGAGCAGGGTGCAAAGTAGGATTCAAAATACTGTCAATACAGAGTAGGGTTCAAAATACCAACAACAATGATAATTCCTGGATAATCGCTTGGCATGTATGAAAGGTACTGTAGGTACAAAGGACAATTAATTCAACCTAAGGGCTTCTAAGGAAGCAGCAAGGAAACTGTCACCTCCTATTTGCTGAATCCAAATAAGCTACCCTGCTCTCTGTGAGAAGGCAGACAGGCCCAGATAGCCAATTTTTCTTCTTACTTTTTTTCTTATGCTGACCCCAAGCCCCAGAATATTTGACTAAAAGGTAGACTGAGATGTAGAAAACTGTGCCCTCTAAGAACATTACCTTTACATTATAAACTCATGTAACATGTTCATTTGTCTAGGAAATTTAAATTATCCAGAGTGTTTTGGGTATTTAAATTGATGGCTAAAACAGCTTTACATAGTTTAGGATTACACCACAGTGCCTGCCAGAGTTTCTTGCAAGTTTATTACCTGGCCTCCATATGCATTTGGCTGAAGGTGCAACCCCACAATAAAGGCCTTCGTGCCACTTTCCAAACAGGCGATGAACCACCTTCCCTTCTTGATCTATCACAACACCCTGGACCTCATTTACATTTGAATTCCAGTAGTTCACCTGCAAGTTTAACAAAGGATTACAAGCTCACACTGGTTTTCACTCTACCCATTGTACCATACATACTGCATGAATCTTGATATGTGGCACTAATTGTCCAAATTTTGTACCAAAGCAACTCACCTGGAACCAAGAATATCAGCATTTGAAATTCAGATGATCTGAATATTAATTGATTTATTATATGAGAAACCCTGAACAATTTGATATGTGGTTTTGGTAAAAAGGTATTTAAATTGTCAGCACATCTGGGAACTATATTGTTCAAATCCCACATAATTCAGCAAAAATGACACTTTGGAAGTTGCAAGATCAGAGTCAGGTAACTGAGTATACCTGTGCACATAAGGGAATCTTTTGTTGGGTGCTGCACACTACTGCTTGCAGCAGGGAATATGTTCAGCCAGTATTGTTATTTGTTGCCTTTTCTCTCTTCTCTGTTTTGCTATTCTTAGACACATTCATCTCTTACACCTCTACCTACTGAGGCAGTTTCTCATTCTAAGAATATCCATCAAAAAATGAATTTCAGATTTACAGTAATGTACCATTGCTAGCACTGCAATGGTATTGATGTATTTTGTTGCAATATGAAGACAAACCTATTTTTAGTGAAAATAATTGACAGTAACAATAACAGTGATCAGTTTTGCCAAGATATTCAAATACTATGAATCAAAGTAGTATTATTCAATTTAAAGAGATAAAATACTGACTGCCAAATTTTAGAAAAGGCAAAAGTAAAATGGCACAGAAGTCTACAGTGACTTTGCATTTTCATTTTGGTAATAAAAAAGAAATTTGGCATTTCATTTTTAACCTAAACCCAACAACAGTATAGTCCACAGCTATACAGCAATTCAAGACACTGATATCAAATGGTCAATGGAATGCAGTTATACTACATGACATAGCACTCTCATTTGATAATTTATGTATTTACAAATGTTGATAAGACAAAATGCGGAAAATAGATTTCAGAAATACTGAAGAAACAGCTTGATGTATGCTTAAACTATGCAGTTTTATGAATATACATATATTACCTTGACAAATGTGAGTTTACAAATACAAACACTGCTTTTTGTGTTTCTGATAGTTATCTCTCCATAGTGTTCTATCCACCTCCTTCCACTAAGAATATTATGTATGCAAGTAGTGACTTTGTTCCAGACATAGTAGTCTCCATACCTAAGAACATATTAACAAGTAGTTGGTAACATATATTAATCATGATCAATATGGAAAAAAAAAAGTAAAGCATAGCTCCATTATCATAAATACACGGTCATATTCCTCAAAAACTTTTGAGATAATAGCTTACTTTAATAAAGCACTAGTTCCAGGTATGTTACTAATCCTCTGTAGAGGCGCTCACCTAAGCTCTAGCACAGAGAACTGAAGAGTGGTGCTATAAACCACAAATCAAGACATTATGAACCACTGAAGCCCTGCACAACATACTCATTATCCACAAAGCATTAAGTGCTTTGGCCACAAATCCTTTAGGGACAGGACAGTGAACCAAAGATCAACATAAGGTGAACTGAGGCTATAAGAAGACAATGTAATTAAATTATAAATAGAATAAATATGGAAAAGAGATAACGGGAAGGAAGTAGGAAGCAGGAGCTCACTGGCACATCATTCCTTTCCCTCTGTAACGACTACTCAGAGTCACAGCATCTCTATTGTCAAACAAGGACATAAAACGAGGGAATTATTTTGCACAAAGCACATTCTCCTTCAGAGCTGAGGGGCAAGCATGAAGACAGAAGACAAAGATGCTCCTGAGTGCACTTCAATTTCATGAGATGGATAAAGAGGTGAAGTGGAGTGATGCCATACTGTTAGAGGCAGAAAGAAAGGCTGGCTGTGAAGCACAGGGGGAGGAATATTACTGCAAAACCAGCAGATGTCTCAGGTATCCTCTCCTTGCATATTGCCAGGATCCACAACTTGCAACTAGTCTTACCTGTGGTGAAGCTTTTTGCTACTCTGTCAACTCCTGAAGAACATGTTTTGACTTATGTATGTTTTGAAAAACGATGTTACATTGGTACTAGTAGTTGTTCTGAGGGAACACTTAGCAGTATTGAGAGCCTTAGAAATGACAGTGCTAGCTGCTGACAGTCCTATATTGTACCCTTGTTCTGAACATTTGATCACGACTGTACATATAAAACTTGTGTTCTCTGCCCTAAAACTTTTCTATCCCCCTCTATCATTTCCTAGAGAGTTTGTATATTTTTCCTCCAAAAACTCAAGTGCATCTTCAGGCTCAAGAATGCTTCAGTATCCCCACCTGTACACTAAGGAGAGATTTGAGCTAGGCACTGACTCTTAGCGGCACAACTAATGTGACGTCTGCGGACACTTCCCCCAATCCATTCACAGATAGATTGCAGCAAAGATTGAAAACAAAAGGAAATAGGACAGTGGCTTACTTTGGAAGAGTCACATTCAAGGTTCCAACTGGCAGAATTTCCATTGATTTCCCCCAGAATTTGTTTTTCCACCTGATATCTGAGTATAATAGCGAAAGATTTACAAAACTGAAAGGACCAGTCTTGCAGTGAGTGATCTGCATAGCACACGAGGTGGTCTATGCTAGACCATCTGGTTAAAACAGGACAGTGAGGTTGCCATGAAAATACAAAATTAAAAAAATACTAAAAAATGACATTAGGTAAGAAAAACTAAAGTTTTATTTTCTTCTGGGAGTCATGCCTGTGCTACATTATTGTTGAATCTCTCATGAAAACATTCAATCCAAACTAAATGCATACACCAGTAGATATAAAGAAATAAAGAGCTGCTTGTTTAGCTGTGTAAAAAGAACTGTTTGTGTTTGTAAGAAATTATAATTTTCTTGATAAAAAGCTTTTTAGCAGAAAAGTATAAACAGACTGCAAGTGACAAGGGAAGTTGTAATGTGTCTGCTTACTCTTAAGAATGAAAATTTGGAATGAAATAATTCAAAGCATCAGTTTTTAATAAGTTACTACAAAAATAAGTGTATAAATTTTGAGCAAATTCCAAATGCAAAGCTCAGCTTGTACAGACAAAGTTTTTACTTACTAATAAAAAAGGTTTATGCTTTTGAGTTAAAAAGTATACCTTGCCAAAACACAAAGTTCTTCGATTCACAGTGACAGGCCGAAATGGGAGGATGGTGGCTAACCTGGAAAACAGTTTGGATGCATTAAAAGCAATTAATTTTCATTTCTAAGACCATAAAATTGTTACTGCAATATGAAAATACTAAATAGCTCACTCTTATTTAGCCTATATTGCTATAAAAACAAATCCAACTTAAGTTTGTGTTTAAAATGCTATGTACTTAAAACACTGACTTGTGATTACTATAAAAATACGTGCCTTCTAGCATTTAATGAACCTTTCTTTATTAGTAAGAAAGCAAACCATTCTAACTGGAAAGAAAAAAAACACATTGCTTTATAAAAGAAAGAAACCAAAATCTAAATCTAAACAAGAGTGTCTTTCTAGAAATAAGCTTTACCTGTTCTGAGAAAAATCGAAATCCTTTATCTTCTCTAATACATTCATAAGTTTCACCAAGCACTGGATTAAATGGCTTGCTTCCTGCTCTGAAGTACGTAGAGGCATAGCCTGATGCTGCAAAAGCAGCTATGAGAACCTGCAAAAGTGCAGACAAGAACCTTAAGTGAGAATAGGGAGATATTTGTGTATATGCCATAACCATGTGGTATCACACAACTCACTCCACTCAAGACTGAAATCTGAATTGACGAAGCATGTCTGAGAGTGATGCCATACATCCCAGCCAGAACCAGTATTTCTTTTGTTGATTTAATTTGCTTTTCTTTATGTTCTCAGTCAGTCTCTTTCAACAGTCCCCTAAAATAACAATCTGCACAAGATATTGCTTTTCTACCTTTAAACAGGCTTATCACTAATGATCTAAAACACAGTCCCCACTCTCTCTATATATATAAATATATATATATTTAAATATATATATATAAATACTATATTATAAATTCTAATGATAAGGTCAGGTACCATTTTCCTATGAGAACTATTTTTTTTTAGTGTCAAACATAAACAGTTCTCACTTCGGATGTCCTTAATGCATAGGTAAGGTTCTGCTAAGAGTGGGGTGAACCTTAACCTCCTCCATGAGGATCCCCTTCCCCTCATGGTAGCAAGAATGTAACACTCACATGAGCTTTTATATGTTTTGGGTTTTTTCCCACTACATAATGGGTGCTCCATGCTTTATTTATTTCATGTGGGTCATAAATTCAGCATCAACAGAATTTATACTCTTTTAAGAGCATTTCTTCAACAGTAGAAACCTTCCTTCTTCCAAAACCTTTTTCCTTAAATTTAACTATAAGATACAACAGAGAAATTTCAGGGATATCTGTAGCAGAGAAGGGGATCAAATCCAGATTTCCAAGGAAGCTTTTGGTTGCACCGCTTTTCCTTCCTGTACTCTCCTGACTTCTTCAATTCCCACCTTCCAAGCTTTTCAGCAAAGGAGGCAGAGTCTTACTGAGCCCCCACAAACCTTCACTCAACTGTTCCATTTTTAATACAGACATAAGAAGTGCTACACTCAATTTATTACCATGCGTTCATAAGGGTCATCTGTTTCAGCAGCCTTGTCCAAGAGTTCACTGTATTCCAGCTCCTCACAAAGATGTTGCAAGGTATTCAGAGGTTCATTTAGCTCAACTGGCATGGATACTTTGGAAAGATCTTTGCCAATGTTATTTCGCAAAATATTCCACAGATTGATATTACTGGTGTCAGGGCTGGGAGCTGGGAGGCAAGTTCTCCGTCCATTCCTGAATGCGCCTCCTGTTAGCTCACCATTGAGAACTGGGAAGGGAAAAAACTATTATTATAAGAGAGCACCAGATTAAGAAAACCAGACTTATCCATTGAACCAAAACACCACCAGAACAAGCAAGCCCAACTTCACTGATTTCAGCTGAGCTGGTCTTGTAAAGACATGCAGTAAATCTGGTATATGAACATAACCAATGTAATCTCCCAAAGTTTAAAATATAGCCGTATACTTTGCCGAGAAATGTTGTCTGCAACACTGGTGTTGTCCTCAGATATATTATCACTCACATCACTGATATAAGATTCATCATCAGAAGCCTAAAACATAATCAAATAAGACAAATACATATAAAAAATAATTAAACACAAATATTCAAAGAAATCATTTCTACCCAATTAGAGCTTTTAACTAAAATCAACTGGATGTTTCAATCAGCTCATACTGCCAACGTACTAAAAGTGTCAAAACAAATGCTACGCTCTCCTTATGTTTCTGAATTCCTTATTATGAAGCCAAATACAGATAGGATGTTTGCATAAAGGGTAACTTCAAATAAGATCAGAGATGAGTAAAAATTGACAGCATAAAACACTGGGGATGGGAGGTGAGAAGAGATCTGTGCTCTTTATACAGAACAAAACAACAGAACACAGCTTGTTTTTCAGCAAAAAACTATATGGAAATTGACTTATTTTGCAAAACAAGAAATACATCAGTGTTAAGACTATTCTTAATAATTTTTTTTTCCAAAAAAATTTTTTTTCCGAAATATTACTTTCAAAACATTTTACAGTATTTACTCATGACAGAGCTTTTATTATAAAGCCTATACCATTTAGGGGTGATTTTGTAAAGTTTTCACTTTGTTTATACCATAGAGCCACACCAATTTTTCATGCTGATATAGATGATCCAGACTAGTAAGATAACATGTACTTTACATCTGCCAGAAGCACCAAGATAAGGAACCATTCCATTCTTTAGATGAAGAACTCTAGCTGTGGCTTTGCCAACTCATGGCATGTGAGTGATGGTGGCACACTCCTATTCCCTCTTACAGAAGAGTTGTGGCAGACCACAGCACTACTGTGGTTTCATAAAAAGGTATTTAAATTTTTTTTTTTAAATTGAAAAATTTATTCAGGATAGCACAGGAAAACTGTGACAGCAACATGACAGCATGTGGACAGCTGTCGGGAGCCTGAACTGTACCTGACTGCTTCAACTTTGAGCCTGTGTGAGCCAATTTTTCAGGCTTTTGTCTACTTGTCTGATTACAGAGAATAACTTTATACATATAGTAAAAGACTGTTTTTTTGAAGAATATTTCAACTCAGTTTTACACTTCAGGGAACTTCTACACCCCATCACAAAGGAGTCTCAGATTCATTTGTCTAAACCTTACACATTCTTATACCTTTTTATTCTAAGTAGTAGTATAAAAACAAACAAACAAACAAAAACATTCACTAGTGGTAGCAATACCTAAATCTATCCAACAGCAAAGCTGCAATGTGCTGTCATAGCCTACCTCATTTTCTGACGAGCTGGCAGATAGAAGCACTTCCTGTGCATCAAAGAACTCTGAAACAGATTCAGACATAGAGAGCCTGCTCTCATTAGAAACTTGCTGAGACAGCGGCAAACTGACATGAATTTGTTCACCTGTCTGCAAATAAATCACAGAGATAGAAAAGTATTATTTCTAATACAAAAGAAATATTCATAGAAGGGATAAATCACCCGAATAATTTTTCTGTGCCAAATTATAAGCACAGATAGTAAAACCAGCATTTTAGCAGGGCTTTGTGCATACTTAGCAGATGAGACTTAGACAGTTACAAAATAAAGTGCGTTTTGAGAAGTGAAATACATATCTTCATTTGAGGCCTGCTCAGCATCAACTGATAAGTTTTAGCAACATGAATAATCAGAGATCTAGTTTTGTGGGCAATAGCTGGATTGCGTAAGACAAGTTCAACCACAAAATTCACACGGAAAGACACCTGTTTATAAATTACATCACAGGGAGCTAACTTTGATATAACCGAAACTCAAATATAAAGCTTTATAAGGTCAGGAAGTTACAAGCTACTTTCAAAAAAAATGCACATGTGTACCAGTTTAGTAACAGATGTTTGAATATCCAGGAGGATGGCTATCGTATATATTTGCATGCTTTTATTCCATGTTTCTAGTCCAAATCTCATTTGAGTTTTGCCATTAACACTGACCCAATACTACTAAAGGGAATGGGCTCTCCATGGTTTATTATAAAGAGAATTTAACAGTAAAGGCAAGGGTTCAAAATTGTATTATGTGTTTATGAGTAAGGGGCAAGCTAATTTAAAAAATGGAACATATCTTTCTCTTCCTGCTACTGATAGGATGAACACCAGGTTTCAACATATTAAGCTACAGGCTATAGCCTTAATAAGGGGGGGAAACAAATCAAGATCCTCTCCCTGAACCATTCCACCAA
This sequence comes from Scolopax mira, assembly GCA_004320125.1. Lineage (NCBI taxonomy): Eukaryota > Metazoa > Chordata > Aves > Charadriiformes > Scolopacidae > Scolopax > Scolopax mira. The sequence goes on from BJBW01006499.1 coordinate 172,205, forward strand.
AGGAGCAGCTGCTATGGAGGGACACAGGCTTATGGCTTGATCCCTAATTTATACAGCATGTTTCTTCTGGGAGATAACACAGATGAAACTACTGAAACGCTTTTAAACACTGTTAACTCTTCAAATTACGACTCCATACCCATTAATTTTACTACAGAAGTCCTGCAGATGGTTTTGTTGACATCTTAATCCCGTAGAATTATTTAGTTGCTCCAAAATGCACTAACAACAACAAAAAAGTCCTAAACTAGCCAAGAGGTCAAAACTATTCCTTTCTGACTGGGGCTAATGAACTTGTAGATGGTTTGTGATGTTTGATGAATAACAATGGAAATAAAAGCTCATTTCACTGTTACCTTTACATCAAATTATTAAAATTTTAAGTTTTTGTATAAACTAGAGGAACTTGGAAAAAAACACATACCTCTACCCGAAAAAGATGCTTACACAGGCATTACCTACACACTGCAAGATTATATATATAAAGCAATCAAGAGAAGTGAATGGGACATCTGGGAATCTCTTTGAAAAACCCCTTCAGTCAGACACACTTGTACTAAGATAACAATGTACATAGAAAAGAACCGAGATACAAGAAAATACAAAACAGAAGACATGGTCATTGCTCAGAACTTCACTGCAGATTGCTGTGCTGTGGCACTGCTTCACCTCTATCTTCTGTTGCTAGTCTCCAACATGCTAGACCCTTAGAATAATTGTTTGGATGTTTTCAAAAAACAAATAAACAGAAGTAATTGTAAACCTTTTCACCTTCCTTTCTTGTTGGAAGAAATTAGGAGACAAGAGTATGTTAAATGAAATGGCATATGCATAGGGAAAAAGTACTGGAAATGACAAATGAAAAATATTTTGGTAAAATGAAAACAAAATGCTTGTCAAAGTGACCCTATTAATTGTAACATATTACAACTTAAGAATTCAGATTTGTCCTTCTCACAAGGGAAGCTTACCACTGAGGAAAGCAGAACAACAAAGACTAGATATTGCAAAGATGATATTAGCATAGTGATTGGTTCATAGATTGAACCTTTTGATTGCAGCAGTGCCACTCAAGATATTAAACATTAGGCCCTTTAAGAACTTGCAGGATCAGGCCATTATATACTAAACTGGTCTGTTGATTTGGCAAGAAACTAAGATACAGAATAGGTTAGCTACTATGTCTACAGTCAAATACAGTAAAATCTCACTAATTCCCACAGCCCACAGTTAATATTCCAAAACTGGAGTCCTTATGTGTTTCTCTGCAGAGATCAAATTGAACTCTTTCATGAGATCTGACATATGCAAAATAAAAGGTAAAAGTTTTATTTTATGTAGGGGAAATATAATACTACTTTTTCTGTAAATGAACACTTGCCAATCTGAAAAATTCTGTAATTTGTCAGGTGCATTTCAGCTATTAGTGAGAATTAGCAAGGTTTGTTTGTACTCTAAATCCATTAAAGGCCAAAGTCTTACCTCATCAGGACTAGGGATAATATTTACACTGACAACCTGATCACAAATAACAGATTCTGAATGTATTCTGTTCAAGCGACTCCTTAGTTCAGCATTCTGGTTCAGAGCCTTAAAATAAAAATTGCACATTTCATTTAAAATTAAAAAGTAAACGTTAAACAGGAAAAAAAATATCCTAAGAAATCACATGATTTAGTGTTTTGGTTGGTTTGCCTTCAGTGATTTTCAAGAGGGAGGAGGGGACAAATATTCTCCCTGAACATAATAATAACAATGGCATTCTACCTTAATTCTTCAGATATCACTTTGGCAGGTAAACTGGTGGGTTATGAACATTATGGAAACAGGGAGTGGATGCAGCAAAAAAGAATGAAATTGCAGAACAAACAGAAACCACCTGCAAAATGCCCAAAGAGGCAATTCTTGATTTACAACTATATAGCCCTTTCTGAACCAAGTTTATCAGCACTTAGACTCTGCAAAAGGAAATTCCTTCCTTTCCAATAAAAGCAACATAATTGCTAGTGTCATTGGGTGTTTGCCCATCCAGATCAATTTGATATATTTGCATGCATGTGCAATGCAATCATTTCAAACTACTGATCCATTAGAATGTCACAAATACCAATAGAATTCAACTGGTGTCTGGTATCTGCTGATTTTTCTCCTTTTTTAAAGACCAAACTAGATTATAAATTTGGGTGCATATATACATATAGTCTGTTATCTAGAAAGACTCACTCGCAAGATTCTGAAATCCAGAAATGGTATATTGTTTCATACTTGATCTGACTTAACACTAATATATCCCCAGCACTGAGGATTATAGAAAAGAACAACCGACATACTGGTTTAGTAAAAAATCACTGTTATAATAGAGCAAGAATCTTCTGCCTCTCCCTAGTGCAAACTCAGGAATAGATTGCATGGATGTACTGAAACAAAGTAGGTCCAAAGTAAAATAGGTTAGTTTAAACTACCAATAAACAGTTTAAATTACCCCATTTTGCTTTGTTATGAAATGGTCTGGGCATGTTCACAGTTGCCATCTACCATGAAGGGAAGGTGATGGCCAACAGCAGCCTGACAGCAGCTTCTTAAACTGCTCAAACCTGGTCATGAGAACTGGTCAAACCCAGTCAGCTAACAAAGGTCTAATTTCCAGTTGTTCCCCATCAAGACTATGAACTAATTTGTGACAGGGACATTTAAATTGACCCCAGAGGCATAGAACAAGAAGTAAACATGATCACATATTTCATACAAGTTGCTAGTAAGTCTCCACATGTCTTGGCTAAATTCGTATAAATAACCTGAAATGGTAACCCTTATCTCCTGTCCTTAACCTTTCTTTGTTACAATACACATTAATCAATCTGCATAACATCTTTATCTATAGAAATGTGCATCAATTTTAGTCTCATAGAAAAACCCTCCAATCCACTAACAAAGTATGAAATTATACACACATTTGGGTAAAATTCTGTTTGCACTTAAAACTCTGCTCACATTTCTTGCAGATGCCAAACTCCGCACCAATCCATTCTTCAGAGTAAAAATTTTAATGTTTCCTTAACGAATTAAAAAATTTGAACAACCTGAGAACTTACTGTTGCTTTACCTTCTTCTCCACTAAAGCCAATGAAAATTTTTCCTTTGGCTTCATGCGGAGAGACACTGAATAATAACAGGTTTTTATCTGAAAATCCAGTTTACCTATTATTATCCCGTAATACATCTTTTCTTTTGCAGTTAGAGACATGGCTATATATATAAAAAAAAAAATATCTGAAAGTATGCAGTCAAATTAAAAAATTAAGAAAACAATAATATCTCCTTGACTGTGCTGGAAACAGCTCCAGGAAAAATATCTAGCATTTGTATAAAAACGTGATACTTTTTCTTTACTTTGGAAAACCATAACAGATACATGCTTACACAAACAAATGTTCTCCTTCAGCTCCACATGCATTGAGGTTAGACCTATGTCGTAACAGAACATATATCATAGGTCTGAACAAAACTTGGCTTTTTCTTAGTTGCTTTTACCTCAGGAAATGGCAAAAATACAAAAGAAATAGTCCATCTGGCAAGCTAGACCCGTGTGAAATCAAATCACGAACGTACCTGAGAGAGGGACTGTCTGAGGTGTGTTATTTGAGCATTGTGGCCTGTAAGATCCTGCTCTGAAACAATCTGCTTAAGCTTCTCCTTCTCTATAGCTATGCTGTTAAAGGCAGACTTCAAAAGAGAATGCACTAAGCAAAAAGAAAAAGAAAACAAGTGTTTTCTCAGCTGCAGAACTGTACATTCACATCTATGACAATATTTCAGCAATAAAGACAGAGAGTGAGATTTCCATCCCACAGTTATGGAAATTAGAAGCAAAGAGCTGAACTTCAAGTAATCCATGCCAAATTAAGTACAAGCACAGCTTGAGGTTGTAATCTGCATACTGTATGTTCACACATATGTCATTTGAGCATATTCTTGGGGCTGAACATATGGAAAGGTGCATATTTGGAAAACCTGTGTCCAATGTGTGTTCTTTTCTTTCTGATTTTTAATTTTTCTTTTTAGAGAAAAAAAAATCAGTTCTGCTAAGACTTAATATTGCACTATTAAAGGGTATTACTTGGTCTTTAAACAGGTTTTTAACATTTTTTAAGATATCAATTTCATTGTTTTCCTATGTTTGTCATATAATAGATAGCAAACTGATAACAAGCCCTTTTAAAATAGTATTTTCAGTCTGCAGGACCATTCATTTCTTGGCAATAAAATGACATTTTTAAAGTACATTCTAGTAATTAGCCTCTATTCTGTTGTTTAATGCACATGGAAGACATTGTCCAAAATGAGTTGCACAACATTATATGTAGCAGTGACATTCTGATTCATCTTTGGGGAGCATTTCATTGAGAAACAAAATGTTTGCAAATTCAGATGTTTTACAAGATGCAAAAAGTAGTTCAGAACACTCCTAAAAAAACTCTTATCAGACATTTTACCTATCTCTATATTCATGACATCTATGGAAAATGTAAGAAGGATAATACATGTTATCTTTACGTAAGTCACCTGACCAGCTAAAAACTCTCATACAATATCAGCTAATGCAGATGAATGCGTTGGCCATAACTAAGTTAAGGCAATAAAGAAATATAACAGAGCAGGGCAATAAATACAACAGAGCAGCACAATAAAGGAAAGGCTTGATATTTCCAGTTACCTTTTTGTGCCATCAAGCAGAATTCTTCTTGCAGTTTCATGTACTCAGTGGAGCACTCCAGAGGGTCCGTTACATGGCTTGGGGGAGTCTGAAACTCGATGTCTGCACAAAGGTTGGGATTGGATGAATGCAGTCGAACAGGTGACATCGTAGCACTGAAGGGGACCTACAGCAACAAACAGTGACAAAATACTGTATAAGCTGTAACCAACCTTTTGACTCTGTTTAAGAAAACACAAATTTCTTGTGAAAATAAAAGACTTAGTTCACGTTCTGAAGAATGTAGGAAGAGTGAACATGTAACTCTTTACTTTCCTAAATCTCAGCACAGCTGATGCAGAATTCTCTTGACATTTTTCACTGAAACAGACAAAAAAAGGCCTTAAATACATAGCTAACAGCTAAAGATGGAACATTTCAATTTTAACCTTTACAAAAATGGACCGTTTTCTAATGCTTAAAAGAATGACTGGCAGATTGAACCATGACACATGGTGCTTTATATTTGGACATTTAAGACTACGTGTAGTAGAACTCTGACGTTAAAATACCAACATTTGAAGTAAGCAAGTTCCTCCACAGGTATAGAAATAGGATATTATATAATCAAGTATGTCATTGAAGTTTTTCAAAACTAGTCTTAAAAATTGAGTTGAAACCCATTGCAACTATTAAGAGGGGAAAAAGCATATAGTCTTTCTATCGTCTAACTAAACAAATAAAGAATAACCAAAAAAGGAATGAAACCAAACCACCACCTGATTTTTGTTTAAAGTACATGAACCATAAATAAATGCAAAGAGATACAGCTTAGTAAGATGGAGCAAAGAATTCAGTGTATTATCACTTCTACTTCTTTTTCTCCTTCTATACCTTTCAGGTAAACTAATAAAAATATACATGCAAATCTTTATGTTATATACACACGTGTCATGTACTGAACAGTTACGTATATGCTACATATGCGGTATATGGTTACTACTGTTATATTTGATGTGTGTGTGAGTGTATATTTTATTTTATTTTTATTTTACCATTTACACACATTTGTACAAAAAAACAGACCAAGAATCCAATTTTCAAATTTAAATGCAAAGGAAAGGCATGCAGGACTACATTTTGTTACTTAAATACTAAGCGTTGTTCAACACCTTGAACACATTAAAACTAATTTATTTCATCATACTGATCAAATGCATAAATCAAGAATTTCCACACTGCAGCCCAAAGAAATTATTCAAATATGAAAAATGTGCCAAAATATAATGCATATCTTCCAAGGCATGATAAAGAGTAGCAGATAACATAAAAAGTCATATTACTAAGAATTTTTATCAACAGATCAGTTCTATACTACCGTCAGTATTTGAAATTGGTATCTTGTTATTTGATTTTATCAAATCCTTCCTGTAAAAGTTGTCATCAATATATATTTCAGATTTCTGATTCTCCAATGAAACCCTCGAAATCCTGTTGGATCTATTCATCACATCTCATTCAACTCATGGACACATTTTGCAACTACCATTTTCCATCTTGGTTTTCCTCAATTTCCAGATATATATAGCCCCCAAAATAATAGCTCTAATGGACCTATCCAGGATAAATTTTGTTCTCTTCTATCATTTTGATTTCCAGATATATCAATACAGTAGCTACTTTTTATGGACCTCATTTTAGCCTCATATCAAGATGACTTCATTAACAGGAGACAGAATAAATTCCTTCTCTTCGTACTGGATATTTACCCCATTATCTTTTCCACAAGTACCAAAGTGCCCCTCTCCACAGCCCAACAAAACTAGGTTAATTGACTGATGTGACTGTATGTAACATGTTCCCAGAACTTTCTGACAGGAAGCACTGCAAAAGTTCAATTGTCCCAGGTGGCTCCAGGAGGGCACAGTAATACGTGATAGCTGTGTGTGCAGGGAGCACGTACCCAACCCTCAAGCCCATCCAGAAGGCAGGAAAGCAAGCTGATCCCAGTTATAAGCACGAGCTTAAGGAAGAGTCCCTATGGCCCCTAGTACCCATGATGGTGGAGTGGGCTGCCCCAGCCCCATACAGCCTGGCAGAGCTGCCAACAGGCTGCCCACGCAGGGAGGGGGCTCTTTGGTCACTTTGTGATGAACCTAGCTGAAGACACCTGCTTTAGATCCATCATTTCTGCTTCGTACCTCAGCTGTCCAGGCTGAAAAGCTATGTTTCTGCAGTGAGGCTTATTGGAAAAATAACATTTTAAAGTATGTCCTAGAAACAGCATTGAATGTCACACGGCTTGCAAGAAATATACATTCACATGACAGAGACAAGAAGCTGCTTTGCCGACTGCTTTAAATACAAGAACTGAAAATACTAAACTGTTGACTAACATAAACTCTCCTCATATGCATTTTTTAGCAAAGTTTCCAAGCTACTTTCCCCAACGGATGAAAAAATCCACAATGAAAAGATTCTTTCATTCTCTTGAATAGGCAACAGTCCAAGAAACATTGACAACATACTTCTCTTCCCCTTTTTTCCTCTAACTGCTGTGGTCTCTATATCCACAGTGACTTGATTCTGATTTTATTACCCATTCTTTTTTCAGGTTTTGTTTTTTTTTTTTAGTTGTTGCTGTTTTGGAGGGATTTTAAAAAAATATTTATCTTCTTGATGCATCACTCTGGTTTCTCCATACACACACTCTTCTACACGTGACCTCAGATGTACCTTGTCCTGACTTTCTGCTTTATGCCAGGGGCGTAATTCCAACCCATCCATCACCTTCTTCAGAATTGCATATTCGTGTAGGACAGACTGTTCCTGGTAGGAGTAGGTTGTAAGGAAAACCTCTTTCTGCCATCCATTTAACTGCTGTAATTCTGCACCCTCAGCCTGTATGAACAGTTTCACTGCCTGGGAGACACGAGTACTTTGCTACATCAGCCAGGAAGAATGGGCCATTGCCACAACCACTGCAACAGCTGCAGAGTCATTTTGTTTTCCTTCCTCCTGCACTTTTTTCCAGCTGCTCCAAGACCTCCCTCAACAGGTCCTCACTTCAGCTGCAGGTAACAACTCAGCGATTCCCTGGACTCCTATGGCCTTGCAATCTAAGTCCAGCTGTATTGTCTCCATTTAAGCACTCCCTGGTACAGCTCTTGCCAATGCTGTTTAACAGCTGCTGGGCCTCCTGGTTAGAGCATCCCACTGACACTGCTCACCCATGCATGCTGAGAAGCCGGTGGATTTCTCCGCTAGGCAGGCAGACCAATGAGGTCAGAATATTAATCCATTATTGACACAGCATTCAGCATTAACTGATTATGGGGGATTAGATCTAGATGAGTTAATTTGGGAACCGGAGAAACATTGATCTCTCTCATGCATTTTATGAAGGCTTAATAGTAACTGAGTTTTGTGGTTCAGGTAGCAAGAGCTCAAAGCTTAAGCAGAGGGGATCTCTGATCTAGGGAATTTTAGCAATGGGCTGGAGCAGCAGAGCCTGGAATACTTTAGCCTGGTGAAGACATTTACTGTTTGGGATATGTAAGGATTATGCATTTAAAGCTCACTTCATTCTTTGGCTGCGGAGTCTTCTGTATCTAGCTGTTGTACTAATCAGTTGATGGATTAGTACTAATGTCTATACTGTGCATTCCTAATAAGTGCTTTCCTTATAAAGCAGCAGCCGAAGCTACCCTAATTTGATTGCACAAACAGCACTACTCCCTGCTGTCCCAGTCCCTGTGTTGATTTCATAGCTCCAGATTTTGCATCAAAGACTTAGCAAATTAGCAAAACTAAATACAGATGCTAGAGGTAGTAATATGACTTTTTGGAATTATGGGATGTAAACAGAAAGTGTCTCAAATGAAAAGGCTAACCTTACACTACTTTAAAAAAAATAAAAATCAGGAAATTTTATAATTCCGTGGCTGTTTGTAACAAATCTCCTTGGTTCTGCTGGTTTGCTGTAGACTGTCACAAGAATCTTTTAACAGAATTTGATCATTTCTTTCCATTTTGTATAGTATTACAGCAGAGTATGTCAAAGACATGTTCAAATAGCGCCGGGCCTCAGTCTAACCATCACTTGCACTTGCATAAAGGAGGAGGGACATGTACCACGTAAACCAGCTCAGACCCACATTTATGGAATACATTTGTGAAAGGCCTGACCACTTCTAAGAAACTCAAGCTGAAAGTGGGTAGCATAGACACCTCCAGAAAGTGCAAGAAACATTTTCATAGGCTTATTACACATTCAAGTCACACAGCTTCCCATCTTTAGAGCTATCCCTTGATTTTTAAATCCACTCACTGTTGTAGCCACTGCAGCTGCTAGTCTCTGCCGGCGTCTTGTTGTGCTGAACTGGCCCTTCGGCGCCGGCCCTTCCTGACAGTGAATGCAAGAAGAGAAGGAAGTAGAAGAAGAGAAGGGAAGGGGTGATGGGACACAGGAAGATGAAAGGTGATCAGAGAAGGGAGAGGGAGAGTCTTTAAGTGGTGTTCAATTTTGTTAACTCTTATGGCCTACACATTCTGAGGACATATCACATGTTTTCAGTTGTGTATGCCAGAGACATAAAAGAGCTAGATACTTCACTAAAATTATCTCCAGATGAGTTGGACTGCAGTGCACTCACTAAGACTAAAATATTCTATTAGCATTGCCATTCAAGTCATGAGGCAATTATGGAATAAGAAAACAAAAAGGATGCTATGGCGAGGCAGAAAATACAAAACCCAAACTCCTTCTGGGGGTCACTTGACCATCTAGAAGATGAATTCTGAAAGACATCACTTTGCATTAATGGAAGTGGTCATTGAAGATACATGCATCTCAACGGTAAAACTTTACAGTGTGTATGTTATAGTGAGCTTTCTTATGTAAATATTCATATGCACAGCTCTAGCATTTCCATGTCCATACTTGACCCTATTTGTTTGTTTTCTACACACACCACTTTTCTGAGTTCCAACTACTTTCCTATACATTGCTGAAGGCTTGGCTTCCAAAGTAATACAAAAACTCAGATAAAGCAGCACAACTAAAAACTAAATATTTCAGAAACCACTTCCTTTTCTGCATACCTAGCTTGTGGCCTCGTCCTGCTTAATTTCACTTTTATTTTACTTTTTAAAAAATTCACCATGATACATTAAAGTCAAGCAACTAATTGTCTAATGCAGAGGAGCTTCACACCTATCACAAAGTCCTTCTATTTAGCGTCTAATCAAAATGTCATTATTTTGAAGCCATGTTAAGATCTCTAAAACTATAGAAAATCCACCTTTCTGCTTTTTTTTCTTCCCTTCTATCTTCACCTATATCGACTTCATTATTTTTAAATCTATATACATTTTTACGTTTCCTGAAAGCAGCCTGGGTACCACACAAACGTCAAGGATTGGACACAGGACACCATAAAAAAGAACAGGATATTGTAGTTCAATAGCCGGAGTGTCTTGCTCCTGTAACATTCCCACTGATAGGGTTGCTGCACCTGAGAATTCCCAGGCCCTCTGGCTGGTACTAGTGGCAGCACTACTGACAATGGAAGGGTTATCTAATGATCACAGTAAGAGAAACCTTGCTTTGTAACATTTTATAAAATTCTCACATTAATAAAATCAAACGTAACAGCTAAAATATAAACTACAAACTTTGTTAAAGCAGAGAATGCATTATCTGTATGATGTAAAGCTCTTTGTGCTCTATAGAAGCATATCTATCCTGTGAACAAGACTTTGGAAGAATATTCTCATTTAAGCAATAGAGACACACATATTTATATACATATATGTATATATAGTGAGATGGACAATTATATATATATATGCAAGGTTATAAATGCAGGTCTACATTGGTAAAAGAGGAACAATGAGCTCTGCAGAACCACACTCTCCCCTCAACACAATATAAAGTGAGGTCATAATCTGAGTTAGGGTATAAAGAAATATTTATTTAAGGGAAAAGGTAATAAGCCAGTCTTCAGGGTCTGGTTTCATTTCTGAGATGAAAACCTCAGTAGAGCAAGACTTTTCAGGTTGCTCCACACAGCTCTCTATTAAACTACTCCCTGTTCCACCCACCCCCACCATAAAAAATAAAAATTAAAAAAAAATATATCAGTCTTAGAACTTCACAGCTTTGAGCTTTTGAGGGAAATCAAACCAACATTAGTTAATTTTATTGCTTTTCAGTATTTTATTTTCTTTTCTTTTCTTTTAAAGTTCTTTATGTTGTCATGAGAATGACAACTTAGTTTTTTACCCCCCCCTCAAAAAAACCAAACCACAATTCAGTTTTTGGACAAAACACAATTTGTAAAATTAATTAATACAGGTCAAATAATCTGTTGTTGCAGGCCATTTTCATAAGACTTTAAATAGGCTTTTTAAAAACAAAATAAACCTCCTTCACAAAAGCACTCTTTCTTCAGAGAGACAGTCCACCTATAACTCTTGAGTAAAGGCCTGTAAATTACGCTGTTAATTCTAAACAATTTAGGAATACTAAAATCCCAAAGGTCTATACACATCCTACAATCAATTTTACTTCAGGGAGTAACCCCACTCTAGTCACTGGGATTAGCTATGTTAACTGCATACAGAACTGGTATACCTAATTGGTAAATGTATATTTTTAAGAAACAAAGCAAAGTTTTTAAGAAAACACATCATACATCTAACATTCATATTGAAGAATGTATTAGCAGGAATACAACAAAAGGTATCTTATTAACAAAAAAACTGGTAACAGGTACAATATGAAATCTGTATGGGAGAATTCTCTCCTTGCATCTTATGCAGTGGATGTTGAGCTAGCAAAAATTACACCCTTGTTCCCCATTACTCATGAACAAGACATCTATATAGAGAGCTCCCTAATTTTTACGCTCCCCAGAAGGATGGCTCTCAATATTATACTAACAGAGGGTCTTTTGATGGTAGTTAATAACTGTTCATTCTAAAATAAATAGGTACAAGTACTTAAAATGTATCTATTTGTGGAACTAGCTTAAAGTTAGTATGTTAGCATTAGCATAATCCCCTAAAACTAATGAAATCTATGGAGGAAAGGTTGAAGGACTTGCGTCTTTTTAGTCTGGAGAAGAGAAGACTGAGGGGGCATCTTACCAATGCTTATAAATACCCTCCCAAGAGGATGGGACCAGTCTTCTTTCAGTGTTGCCCAGTAAAAGGACAAGAGGCTATGGGCACAAACTTGAACATAGGAAGTTCCATCTAAGCATGAGAAGGAATTTCTTTACTTTGAGGGTGGCAGAGCACTGGAACAGGCTGCCCAGACAGGTGGAAGAGTCTCTGTCTCTGGTGACATTCAAAACCCTCCTGAATGTCATCCTGTGCAACCTGCTCTAGGTGAACCTGCTCTGGCAGATGGGTTGGACTAGATGAGCTCAGAGGTCCCTTCCAACCCCTATCATTCTGTGATTCTATGAAAAGGACAACAGAAGTTTTCTTAGTACCAAATATCAACCACTTAATACCAAACTGTGTGGGCACCATGAAGAAATAAATTAGACAAAGATCACAAATTAGACAAGATGATTATCAGTAGTGGGTGCCCTGATAAACAGTTTATAAAGAGTTGGACTAGTCTTGAAAAAAATTACCAATAAGGAAGGCCAATGAAGCTATAAGGAATGGCTAACAGAAGAATAAAATGGGACTGTAAACATAAAAAGCATCTAGTTATGGGAGGAAATCCACATTTCAGTGGAGTGGCAACATGAGCAAATTAGGAATAACACGAGTCAGAATGAGGCTATCTTCCACAGTCACAGCTTTAGACCATCCATGGAACAGGATGGCCCTTGGAAAAATAAACAATGTGGTAAGCTCATCATAATGGAGCAGCCAAAAAGGAGTCTTCATCTTCCATATAATTTAATTTTATTCTTTCTGTTTCACTGCAAATTAATTTTTAAATCATCATCATTAACTTAATGCTTTGCTCTAACAAAATAAGCCTTACATTTCCAGCATTAAGCTCGCCATGAGTTAATGCTGACCCAGGTTATGCAGAGTTCATTATCAATCCAGAAGTGACAGACCCATGTAGAATAGTACTATGCACACAGAATCTCTCAGGGAAACCTGAAAACTGGCCATATTTGAGAATTTCAGGATCTGAGGCTCCTGCCAAGCCACAAACAGCAGTTTGAGAGTCAGGTGCCAAAATGATGGAAGCTCAGACCAGTGTCACTTTGGTAAAGTGCAGGCAACACAGAAACAGATCATAATTCCTCATGACTCACTCTAGATCATCATACACTGATTGCTTTCATAATCCTTTTCATCATTTTTGTGGAGAGGAATTGCTGTGAGACCACTGTGGCATGAAAGAAGAACATGCAGTGTTGACTTTGTCTCTTCATAGGCACCAAGTACTTGCATCCATTTACCTTGATATTTTTATTTGCCTGTGTTATTTAGCAGCAGGGAAATACAGTGATCCTTCAAATGCAGGTAAGAGGACATAATATCAATCACCAAAATTCCTTTGTTAATAATCCTTTTTGCACCTAACAGATGCTTCATTGTTCAACCTGCTGTGATTTATCTACTATAATAGGTAGAAAGAAAAATCACCTACAACAGCTGCAACAAGAAAGCTGATGCAACTAAGGTTTCTTCTTTCCTTAAGATTATTAATCTTAAATGACTCACAGAAAACTCCTTATTGTGCCTCTAGGGAAGATATTGAAGGCTTTCAAATTTTGCATGAATTTCAAGGGATTTAAAAGGATCGGAAATTTCTGACATTTAGTGTGGTGGTGATTGTTAACTCCTGAAGTCAGTTGAATATAGTCTTCATTATCAGTTCCCCAATTATGAAAAAGATTAGGTTTCAGATTAGGCCTCTAAACACACAACTACTTCTGTCAAAACATGTTAAGACACCCTGGCTCTAGCAGTAACACAACTGTATTATGGTTATTTCTGTGCTTTTACTTTTCATCTCTAAGGCAGGATGGGGCAATTCTTTCTTCATTTTGTGTATTCTTTGGCTTATTCAGTTTGCTCCCATACTAAGCTTTTTCCATAAGAGAAGGCTTGTGAAAATATTTCTCATTGGTAACACTCCTGATATTAGTCTCTGATATAGACAAAGACAACTGGTGTATTGAGTATTTCAGTCATGTCTTCTGCTTTTACCTTGATGTCACCTGTTCAACTGCCCTTCTTGGCAAGTTTGAGATAGAACATCAATATCCCTGTGTGCTACATGCATACTGCTTCTTTTGCACCTTGACTATTATTATTAAGATCCCCCTCCTTTCCCTAGATGGCAATGTTTTCATATGAGTGAAAGTAAAATCAATACTTTTCTCACTATCTTCTCTAGGTTTTAAACAACAAACTGAGATTTAATTTATTTCACTGGGAGCATAAGATACAGTACATTGACTTGCTACTTTCAGCTAATACATCATTTCATGCTTGAAAGTTAATCTAAAAGTACAGTGGAAAGTAAAGCATAGTACATTCAGTACCTGAAGTTGAATTTTTGCATCTTTGCTGACACTTTTTGTTCTCCATCGTCTCGTGACCCGCTTGTCTTTCTTTGAAATATCTACACAGTTAGCCTACATTACACAAATAGTTAAAAGCGACAAAATACTATTAAATTGACACAAGCAACACAGACAGTACAGCAAGTTAGTAAAGAATTATAGCATTAGACATATAAAAGTTAGGAAGTAAGGAGAAGAATGCCACTGCCGGGGCCTGCAACTACAGCAATGACCAGCTGTAGCTGCCCATACACTCTATTAAACACATGGTACATTTAGCAAAACTGCTGGTATACTTTCTTCATGAGTGCACAATACTTAGTCACAGATCTTGAAATCCTCATGGATTTCTACTCTGGTACTACTCAGGGAAACATAGAGTTCACCTCACCATCAATGGTAAGCCTTGCTACTTCGTTTGGACTAGAATTTCCAATGCAACACCACTGGGAGATCCGTGACTGAGTGAAAGGGGAAGGAAGGACTCCTAAGGATCTCCTGTTTCTTTCTTCTGGTCAAGAGGAAAACTCACGCTGAACTGGGAAACTGTCCAACCCTCGGGACCTCTCTATTATGCCCTCATTTTCAGAGCATGCAACTTCATCTTTGACGGGTTTTGGGTCTCCACTCCTTAAAAACTTACAATGCTCTCTTACTCAGACTCAGATCAACAAAAGCTCCTTAAATACAATTTCAATGTATGCATGTAATTCTATTGTAACAGTTCTCAGGTTTGCGTTGCAAACAACTTAATAATTTCATTCATCCTATTTAACTCAAATAATTAATACATCTTAATTATTTTTTATATGTGAAATATTTTTATACATGATTAAGATAAACATATAAGATAAACCTTTCATCGAAGAGTAATGATGATTTCAGAAAATCATTAACAGGCAACATCTGTATATTTCCCTTAACGCACAAATGTTTCAGTGCTATGATTTATGTTCTAGTATATTTACCTGCATGTCTGTGAAATTTGGTGCTGACTGAGTTCTCTGTAGTATTTCTAAATTTTGAAGAAGTTTACTGAGTTCCACAAGGTTTGACTGACAATGAGCAAGATCTAACAGATATAAAATGAAAATATATTCAGTTCTTCTAAAAAGTTGATCATATTTTAACAATGATATCCATTAAAATAATACAGATTATTAAGATAAATTTTTAAAGCAACATCTCAAACAACGCAGAGAGGGAAGCTGCCACTTCAAGCATCTAATTACCTTAACCACTTTACTGACTGTTTCTTATTTTATATCAACACGATTTTTTTCTGAAAGAACAAGACATGAAAGGGTAAAGACTAACCTTCTGCACATCTGTCCATCTCTTCAGAGTCCTGCAACCAGGCAGCTACTTTACTCTGACCAGTAGTGCAGGTGGCCGGAAGGCTGTTACTGCAAGGTATAGGAGACTGCCAGGGGAAATTATTTTGTTGCACCTAAGACATAATAAAATGTTTAAATGTGCTGTTGCTATGTTATGTAGTCAGTGTAATCACCATACTATTTCAGAATAATTAAAAAACCCATGCATTGTGATTTCAGTGACATCTGTGATTTGAATAGATAGTTCCCTAAGAAGCATATTTTTCTGTACAGCTTGTTGGAGAACCAAACCAAGAATCTGACAAGCAAACTGTGTTTGTTAAACAGCAGTTAGAGAAGCTGTTGTTTGAGAGGAAGAATGTTAACAGTAAAGGGACATCTTTAATCCCTGATGACAAAGGCAAGTGCAAATTCTTCTGGTGACTGAATTCTTTGGAAGATCTCTACAGCGGCCCATTCAGGCAGTAAGGCTAAATAGACAGTCCTCAGCTGCACACACTAACAGCTTTTTGCTGGCCATTGGTTGCCACAGTGGAAACTCCTCTCCATTGGCATTACGAGCACACCCCACTGAAACTGCCCATGAGCAAGCTCAACAGGTATGAGTTTTCAACAAAAGAACACTATGTACCTTTCCATCTGACACATTAGCAGCTGGTGAAGACTCTGTAGTAGAGGCTGAAGGGAATATATGAAAGCTGGCATCCCTCGGAGATCTCACAATCTCATTTTGACGGTACAACCGGTGGTGTCGTAATTTTGAAACCCATGCATCAAATGAATCTTGGGACTTCACCTGGAAACAAATTCACTATCAAGAAAGCATTCAAAATACTATTTTTCTGCATATCTTTTGCACTTTTACAGTGGATGAAAAGAGAATAATTATTTGCACCACTTTTTACCTTCAGATGATAGATGTGTTCTTCTGTGTCAAGATCTATTCTACGAGCCTTCTTTTTGATAGACATAACGGATAAACCAACATCAATGCTCCCATGGACTTTGCCTTTCTGTATCTAATATCAAAAAGCAGGGTAAGAAATTGGTAGTATCATGCACTTCACTACATTTAACAGAAAAATACCTGGTGCTGAAATGATTTCCCATTTTATAAACATTTTAATATAAAGCTATATTAAAAAATAAAACCTGTAGTCAGACTAACCATTTACTTTTTATAGGGAGAGAAAAGCAGCTCACAGAATATGCTTGGTGCAGAGCCAACTGCAAAGTGTATTGGTTCACACCAGTACACCAGGTAAGTGAGAAACATAGATAATTTGATAGTGCTCAGCTCCTGCTGCTACTGCTTGATAGTTATTGGTCTCAGATCTAACTAATTTAATACCACCTTTTATATCTCTTGAGTACGTCGTAATCACTTCTCTGTCCTAACCACATATCTTAGAATAATCAGCTCTGACTGACATAAAAATTGAAAAACTAAAGTACATGGTCAGACTAATCTCTCAAGCACCTTCATTAAATAAACTGCTCTAAGAAATGTAGTTCTTATTTCCATCTAAGTAAGAAAAGGTTCTTAGAACACAACTCAACCAAAACTTTACATGCTTTTCATATACAAATCTCTCTTTGAATCCATCAACAGCTTTAATGTGCGTGCTGTCATAAATATCCTTACAATGAATATGAGATTTAATCAACCTGGCAGGCTGAATTCCAATAAAAATTTTAAAGTTGTCTTCCACCTTACTTACATCAATTGGTGACTTTGAATATTTCAACATTCCATTATCCAGAACAAAAAACCTCTGAAAGGAAAAAAAAATCTTAATGAGTAGATGCAATTTAGACCGTGTACAATAATTCATCTGCAAAAGAAAACGATTACTCTGTAGCAATTGAGGAATGTTTGTGGGCTGGAAAGAAAGAATAAATACAGTATTGAATATACTCTTGCTTGTTTTTGACAACAATTATCTTCTAAGCAAGAAAAGACAGATTCTCTTTTTTCAACATTACGTTGTAGGTTTAAATTAACAAACCTCAACAATGAAGAATATTTTTTCAGCTTTCTAGCCAGTTCAATAAACTCTATAAGAAAGACACTGTAGACCGAAGGTTGAAAGATTCATGTCCATTTCTTCATGTTTTTCTTGACACAGAAGCTGGTCATATCTCAAATTAACAACGTATATTCCCTAACCAGAAACCGAAAAGTTTTTCCTAGTGATAGATCTACGTCCCAAAAGGAAGACACACATATGGATATTTTGTGGCCTCCTTGATCTCCAGCTAGGTAAAAATGCCAGCTGTGAGACACTGCGCTACCATCCAAAATTTTGTACCTCTTGGCAGACCTCTACACAGTGAGGTGAAGATGTGATTGAACTTGTATTGATTATACCTTTTCTAGCTGCAATCTAGCTAATACAGGTATTAGTACAAGTATAAATATTACAGCATTCCCAGGAACATACCCAGGTCATGGGAGGGCTTATGGTTTGGGTGTCTGTCATTGATATAGAGTGAGCTACCATATCTTAATTGACAAAGTTACCAGGGCTAGGGTAACCTATGCCTATGTGTGCCATTGTTAGCCCTTTATTTTGCTGAGTGGCTCTTACTTACAGAAAAGAGCAGATCCCATATTCACAATGTGTTTCTCTTGCAATTAAAATTGCCCAAGCTGGCCTAGTTGCACTCAAGCTGCATTGTGGTTAAGTTAGCATAGACTTGGGCACACACCATAAAGATTCAAGCCTAGACTTGAAATGAGATTCACTAACCTGTGTTTACCACCACTAACTTTCAAAACATGCAGATTAATAGAAAGTAATTGATATTTTAGAGTCTAACCTAATGCACTAATCTATGTTAAGAATCTAAAACACAGCAAAGTATTATCCTAGACTCTCTAAGCTGTCTGACATGGAAGCAAATGACAATGTTTTCATGGTATGAATCTGTTAAATCTTTGCCTATGAGCAGGGTGAGTAGATAGATGACAGAAACCATCCTGAAGACGGTTCTGGAAATTATGTCAGTTGCACAACAGATGGTACCGATATCTCATGCAGGGCAAGAAAACAGTGCTTTCCTGAAGATGTAACTTCTTGAATAAGATGTCAAAACAGTAGGAGGGGATTTTGTTCTGTCGTTTGGTTTTTTATGACTAGGCATGGTCTTTAATGCACTTCAGAAGAACATGATATTAATTTCATATTGCTCTGCCTCTCTAAGTTCCACACAAAAAAGAAAAAGACCTTTCCTCTTATTTCATTCCAAAGCATACTGCACTTTGGAAAATTATAAACTACTCTAAATTATAATTCAGAAAATTATAAACTACATTTTACCTGGTATGCTCCTAAAGCCCATTCAGAACTGTCAGATAACATGCAATGTTCAATAAACAGAGGATGCTATGGCTTTGTCAGCTGAACGCTAGCATGGCACATGCTACAATTACTGTCTCTGGAATTCCTCACTGGGCTCTCAGCAAAGCATTGCTAGGGAAACTGCAGGATATCAAGGCAACAGTTGGGGAAGAAAAAAAAAAAAAAACCAAACACAAAAACCCAAAACCAATCCAGAGTTTCATAACATAAGTTCAGCATAGATCCTTAGGTGAAATGTAAAGCAGAGTAGAAGGGGATGCTGAACCGTGAAGTTCTTAATCACATTAAAAATTATTAACCAGGTAACTGCTCTAAAGTCAGCATGAGAAACAGAGCATCAGTAGTGATCTCCTTCATAGAACTGTGAAGAGTCTAAGCAAGACTCATCTTGCTCTCCTAAAGTTCCTTATCAAAAAGGGACTTGTCCATGAAACAGTAATGTATTTTAAAGGAGTATAATCAGTAGGTTATTCCATATATTCTTATACATCTGATTAATTGTTTTGGGTTTTGGGGGGTGGAGGTGGTTTGTTGGGGGTTGATTTGTTTTGATTTGCAGCCTTTCTTTTTTATGTGCTCATTTGTGTGAGGTTTTTTTTAAATAAGCTCTCTTTTTCTGTTCCTTCAGTGTTTCAAGTATGTCAGTTTGAAATAATTTAATCCACCTAGGCTAAATTCAAGCAGTGCATATGTATTTGGTTGCTGAAACTACAAACTCTAATTAAGTAAAACAAAACCAAAAAATATAAGGTAGTAAGCAGGCACAAAAAAAAAAAAAAAAAAAAAGATGGCAGGTGTAAGTGTAAGTTAGTATAAGTTAGTATAACATTCAGAAAGAACACAGAAATTAGCAAAAAGTGTAATTTATTCTAGTATGGACTGTATTTGGACTCAGACATGAGTAAATCCCACAGGTTTTAGCAAAAAGCCAAAGTCAATGCCTTCCCAGAAAAAAAGAAAAGCCATGTATAACAAATGGCTTCACTATCCTTTGCAGTAAAAATGCATTCTGTCCTAGAAAAATTATCCTTCTTCAAGTACCCACAGCTACAAAAAGATGAGTGAGTCACACATCCTGTTGCTAAAAAAGAGGTAAAAAGTGTAAGTGTATTTATTATGGTATAAAATACAGACAAAAGAGTTTATGAACACCAGGTTTAAGCACTAACGAGAGTAGAATTATGCATAGAAAAATGCCTCCAAATTAATGAAATAGAAACAGGAGATTTGGGGTTGAGTTTTGGGGGGTTTTGCTTTTTTTTAAATTGAGACATCTAGTGGCAAAAGTGCATAGTCCCACTGCATGCCCACAGAGAAGATTGAATCAAGATGACAAAATTCAGGGATAAAGCTGAGCAAAAATTGCCAAGTCAACAATCCCGAAGGAGAATGATCTTCTGTACAAACACCTTGGGTGCATGCAAAAGCCCCTCACCTCTTCTCTGTTACCATAAAGTCCTGTGTATTTTAGTGTAAACTCAATGCAACTTTACATGGCTACATTTTGTTATAATGTAGTGGAAAGAATGAAAGGGATATTGATTAAACCTCTTAAACCACGAGGCATCTGCTGCACTATTTACAACTTCTGCCTGGATTTTGAATACAACATTAGGCAGCAGGCATTGCAATTTGGAAGCCATGAGCTATGTGTGCAAACAAATTCTTTACACAATTTGAAGAAAAGGCCATACAGTAAAATCCTGGGCAATTTGACATCCTAATTTCCTCCAGAAAAAAAAACAAAACAAAACAAAAAAAAAAAACCAAAAAACAAACAAAAAAAAACCACAAAAAAACCCCAACCTTGTAAAATGAGGTAATAATCTTTTAACTGTTTTATGAAACATTTACCTTGTGCCAACCTTTTAAAGGCCATTTTCTCTTTTTCAGCATGAAACCTTCATGTTTGTCCGGCTTCTGGACATTGGTCTGGCCTATTTTCAGACCCTCTATGATTTCCCAGCTGTCAGGTTCCTGGGGAAAAAGTATGAAGACACATTGATTAATTAACTGTGCACACACATGATGAAAATTCCAATCCAGCACACATTCTTCATTTCAAGACAAAAAGTAAAGGAGGGCTAGGCTTTTAAATCAGCTTATTTGGGTACCAAACTACGTGGTCACTGTATTGTGTTGTGTATCTCATTAAAAACTACTGACTACGAATATTTTTGGAAGTCTAACCCTTACCAGGTTACTAAAATGAAGTTGAAGTTTATTAAAAAGTCTGACACTGTAACTGAACAAAAATCTGAGGGTGGGTCTAGACATGCTGTTCACAACAAGGACTGCATCCCAATGAAATAAATGCATTCAAATATGTGACAACAGGACCAAACTGTGGCTAAGTACAAGAAAGCCCAGACCTGCTATTGGAGGTAACGGTGTAAAAGTGCAGGTGGCACTAAACACCTGTTAAATGTATCCAAAAGGCACCCCACTGCTGCTCTCTAAGAACTAAAAAGACTGAAAAGATTTTGAAAGCAGGGTACGGGCAGAATCTGCATGTCAAAAATGTACACTTTTTAAGAGTATTCCTTGTCTAAAAGAAGACAGGATTGTGAAACAGAAAGAGGAAGAAACTAGACTGCCAGATACATGGGCGTATATTAACAGTTCCCTTTGTGGTAGTCCCTGTTTGTAAAAAATTGCAAATTTTCTGATCTTAAAAGTACAAGCAATATTACTTCTCTAATTTTTCCTTAAAATCGGAAAAACAAGCAA
Organism: Scolopax mira; assembly: GCA_004320125.1. Taxonomy (NCBI): domain Eukaryota; kingdom Metazoa; phylum Chordata; class Aves; order Charadriiformes; family Scolopacidae; genus Scolopax; species Scolopax mira. The sequence continues at coordinate 193,884 of BJBW01006499.1, forward strand.
AAAAAGGTTAGTTTTGTTTTGACATAGCCAGCTCTTGTCTTCAAAGAAATTTTATGACAGTTTCACAAGCTAATTGTGCATTTAGACATCTGCAAAAGGAAATTAATTTTGGTTTAAGTTTTTCTGCATTCAGTTTGACTGTATTAAGATAAATTTATAGGGATGTTAAACAATTTTCTCTCTAGAGAAAAAGGTAGGCTGTATCAATTCAGATACAACCAGCTGTATGTCTCTTAGGGAGCCAATTAAAGTATATTTCTTGTACATACTACTTCTTATACATGATGACTTGTACAACTTAAGCCAGACTTACAATATACCAGAGTGAATAGTAACAAACAGTATTTTTAAAGACAAAACCACCATGCCTTTCTTTCTATCCTCTTGCTACTACTGTAAATTAAAAATATTCTGAACCAGTTTAAAAATCTCCTATTATCTACTCATTAAGACTCTGTTTTACTAATTGTATCCTACAAAGTTTTATGCTTGCATTTTCTCAGATGATCTGTCCCAGCAATGTTATGAAAAGTTATCAAGAGAAGAAAGAAGTCATACAGCATCAAACATTTAAAGGGAAAAAAGTCTCCTCCATGTCCCACAAAACTGTACAAAGCCAAGCACTGTCAGTCTTTCAAAACACCTCCAGGAAGTTACACAGACCTGATAATGTTGACATTACTAATTATGAAAATACGATTTCTGAAGTAACAGCAAATTTCAAATCTACAATTTTCAATAAGGTCTTGTTATTTTAAGAAGGGTAAAAAGCTCTATCCCAAATAATTTACTGCCGTAAATTTTAATAGAACTGTTTATTTAGTTTAGTTTTCCCTGGGTAACTATAAACTGGAACTATCCCAATGTCTGTAAATGCCATACTCAAAACCACCTTTTTCACTTCCCTGTGTTTTGCTTGGATATTCTGTTTCCATTACTGTAAAAGGAAGCATACACCCATTATTTTTTGTCGCTACAAAGAAGCACTTGGCACTTGAGGGGAGCAAATTAAACTATGAGTCCCCTGGGGCAAGCAGAGAATCTTTCTCTGCAACTCTGCCAACTGATTTTTCACCATATTGATTTCTCCTTTAGAAGATCAGATGCAGGCCTAAGTCTTTTATCTACTAGATAACATCAGTATTGATTACTTCTCAACTAGAAATCACACAATCTCATATAGCAATTCATTTAAACAAAAGGCTTGATACAGAAGGACAAAATGAGCAATTTTTCAGTGCAATGTGGATACTTGTCTTCTGCCGCACCAGTGCTGCAAGTTGTTCTTAAAACTATCCCAACAATCCTAACTGTGCTTCATCCCACGGGTTTGGAGCGATGAGATATGCCTAATACAACGGACATTATGCAAGAGCAGCCAGAAACAGGGGAAAAACAGAGTGGAAGTGATATCCTTGAAGGGTCCTCATCAATAGTGGTTCACAAGTACAGTATTAGTACTTCAGACTTCCCTCTGTATTATTTGAGAAACAGCTCTACATGAAGCAGCAGAACCAGGGGAACAGAAGCACACTTTATAGTCCCAGGATCTGCATATGCCCCAAGTACATTTTTTTTCTGAACCTGGCTGCAAAGCATTTCTTTCCCAAATAAAACAGAATGAATCATTTAATTTTTTTGGGATGAATAGAATGTTTTGAATTTTTTTTAGCACTTCTGTTTCAGAACTTACAGTTAATTTCAGATTTTTCTTTTCCACCAAATATTCCATCACAGCATTGTCACCTTTTCAGTAACAATCTTGGTTTTTTATATGACGTACCTTAAAATGAAGCCTTCTTTATATGAAATTAGCCTTATTTGGAATCAGTTATTCCAAAATTGAGGAATTCAGCCAGGAAGAGGTAGACTGTAAAACACCACATGCAAGGCTGGACCTTTCAGGACCTGGTGGTGTTACCCCTGCAGTTCTATCCATTTCTCTGGCTCAGGAAAGAAGGTCTCAGCGAGAGATTTTAAATTTCAAACTCTAAGAAAGTACCTACAAGGAATGTCACTAGGACATATTTTTTAATTAATGCAATTATTAATTAGCAACACTGCTGGACTTGATATGATTTGCTCTACCTTAATAAGAGGATTGGACTGTATCATTTCCCAAAGTCCCTTCTAGCTCCATCCTCTCAGATTGTAAAAACTTGTTCCTGGGATCCATCCATGGCCAAAAAAATCCAAACCACCACCACCATTCAAAATCCTTAATTTTGTTAATATAACATCTACTAAAGATCACTGGCCCCTCTGACACCTCAGCTGGGGAATAGGAAGCTCATTGGGCAGGCTTACAGTATACTCAGTGGTAGAATCATACAAAACATTATCCCAAAGCTGTAAGCCAAACTACTTCGTAAAAACAGAGGGCAACTCACCAAGCAGATTCCAGACCATGCTTTTGCTTACCTTGGATAGAGAGATAGGGTCACTTTCAAGGAACTGCTTGCTTAAAGAAGGGTCTGTGCTTCCCGAAGAAGCTTTCCGCTCCAAAATACTAACACTCTAAAAAAATTAAAAAAAAAAAAAAAGATAACTAAAGAGTTAAAGATAACAACTTTTAAAATACACATTAAGTAATGAAGGACCTGTCATTACATGCCTTATATAAACTATCAGAATTATGGCTCAAAACACACCAAGTAGTGCCCATGCATGATATAACTTCACAAATAGCTTGTCTTCTGAGGCAACACACCTCTCTTTCCCTCCTCTCTTCATTTTTTTATTTTATTTTTTGATTGTTAAACTAACTAGTCTGTTCAGCCTAGAAGTGGCAGGAACTAAAAAAAACCAGGAAAGACAAGTAACGCAGTTCTTACCTACAGAGATGCAGAGTGCTCCTAGCCAGACCTGTTGTGTTTTCTGCCCAAACAGAAGACACTGAGTGTACATACCATGCAGACAGCACTGTCCTACATTCGCTTCTGAAGCAAGTCATCGCACATAAGATACTACTGCCTCTAAGACACTCATTATCACACCTTAGCATTTTGTCTTTGGCTTCTCAACTGAGGTAAAGTAACTCATTACATGAGTGCTTTTAATAAATTATAGGTGTTCACAAGCCGGCAGGCTTGCTGGTGAACATTTATGGAACACAATGATCTTATGTCATTACAGCTATTTTACATATGACAATACTATAAAATTTTATATTCTCAATGCATGGTACAAAAATATAAAGTTACACCCATCCTGAAAAAAAAAATGCTGTTCTTAAAAGAAACCTAAAAGTGTCTTCCTATTTTCCAGAAATGTTTCACTCATATTTTTTAGAAGAAAAAGCATTTTTGCTACAGGAGAAAATAACCACATTCTGCCTGCTTTGATTTGCATTTTGTTCTCCGGTGAAATTTTTCTACATCTCACATTATCATTTGCTAAGATTTCTACCACAACATGTCAGTAGTATCTCTTTGGCATGAAATATAACTATTTTGTTTCCAGGACTTGTAGCACAATGGGTGTTGAGAAGGGTAAGTTTTCCTCACCTGAAAAATGACAAATTTTGTTCACAATTAAGCTTCTTTATGTTCACTGAGAATAGATTACACAGGTACAGAGACAATCAATCAGGGAGTATAAAACACTTTCAAACAGCAGAATAATTGCTGTTTATACAGATAACTAAGCACATAAGGACCATAACCAAACTAAACAAAAATAAACAAAGCTATTCATATAAACACATATATAACACAGACCACATCTTGCTGCAGAGCAGCACACTGACCTCTATTGTTCTCTTTCAATTTGCAACTGTGAATGAGAATAGGAAAATATGGGGATTGCCTTTGTTGTCGGTGGCGTTAATAAGCATCCCTGCCACTATGCAACAATAATCAGCATTTATTTCTGTTACTTTAAATTTAATTTCACAGTGAAGAGTGTAGAAAAATAGTAGTTTTATGTTACTTGCCACATTCCCCAGGGCCAACCAGCAAAAGCTTTGTCATCTCTACTTTGAAATCTTCTGCTTTATCAAAGAAAGACCAATCTTATAGTCCAATGTTTATTACTAATCAGACGAGAAAAACACTCACATTTTTGTGGCACAAGTTCCTACATTACATGTCAAATATTATAGTATGCCTGTTTGAACTGACCACCACCAAGTTACTAATGGTAAACTATGATGTTTTCTCATTGAATAGATGAAATGCTATTTATGCTCTCAGTATCACATTTAAACAGTATACGAGAAAACCTAAATATGTTCCTCCAAAGAAGACTAAAATGATTCTAGACTAGCATAATCAGGACGATTCCCAACTTTCTTGCCAGTTTTGTTTGGCAGGCAGGAATTCCTCCATCTTGAGATGGAGAAATGCCCAACACAGATGTTCTGAAGGTCTCATATGTAGCAGCCAGTGCAGTTTGTTGTTACATAACTGCAATTTCATTTTGCACAATATTTAGAGTAGAGTAACCCAACAGCCCTCGGTTTACCAGATTTCCAGTGACATTTTCAGTTGCATGATTTTAAGGCAAGGGGGTTTTATGCTTTTTTTTTTTTTTAAATCAGCCCTCAGTCATTATAGTTCCACTTCAGTTGAGAAACACATTATTAACTAACAGCACTTCAATGAACACTGACTTATTGAACTCTTTGTTTGGAAATAAGAAAATGAACACTTTTAAAATAAAAATTGCCTTCTTTACATTCCTGACTTCAAGAAGTGCTGTCCTGTTATCTAAATGTCTGCTTCCAATGCTTTTCTGTCATGACCACCATTACACTGACAAAAAATAACTTTGTTGAACCCATGACTTGTCTCTAGCATAATATTAAGAGACATAAATTGGTCAAAATGTTTTTCATTAATTGTGCAGAAAAATAACACACATTACAGCTAGAAATTACACAATTATTTGACATTTTTATAATCTGCTATTTTCATAATGCAGCAGTTTAGCTATTTAGCATCACAGAAATAAAATTTATTTTGATATTAAAGTTATTATCAAGGGTTTTTTTTGTTTTGATAAGAAAAATAGAGTTGGTAAGGGAAGCAGTTAAAAAAAGTTGATGAGAAGAAAAGGAAGAAAGAAGAAGATAGCTTCTGGGTTTTGTTTATAATCAAACAGAAAAATGAATAATCCATTAATCACGGTATATCAATCAACCCACTACTCTCACTCCTCTCATCCCAGGAATAGGGGCAAACAAAATCAATCTCTGTATTGCTCCATTCCAGACTTCCTTCATGCTTCAGGTTTACCTGTGCTCCATAGCTGGTCCTGGAAAAAAGAGCCAGGACCATCAAATTCTGTGTGCTCTTGGAAATTAGTTCAACAAGATTAACTGAAATTGCTCTGTAATGTCATTGTTAAATCTTAGTCCTAACTACAATCCTTCCTTCAGCTTTAAGATTATTCACAACATACATTATATATGTGAGCACACATTTGCCCCAAAATGCCCCTAACATATAAACACGTGGGGACCACAAGTGCCGATTCTACCCTGCATTTTTTTCATATTGCTTCCCAAAGACATGTGAGGGAGAAGGAAGCTGGTGGAAAGAATAACAATATGATGTTGTTTCATATTCTCATCATCTTTGGAAGCCAAGAATGGAAAGTGTATTTTACAATGTGTTTCTATGTGTCTTGCCAACTTAGTTTCTCAGTTAAGAGTTCAGTGATCCATTCACCTCATCCATCAGAACAAATACTACCACATGGAGCTGCTGGTCTCCAACAGGGCAGAGGCTGAAGACCCAAACATTTCTTAACTGCATTTGACATCCCCATTAAGAAAAGACATTCCATGGTTTCCAAAGGGAAGGCAAGGAAAGAAAAGAGATATTGGCTAAGTAGAGACAGGAAATGCAGTGAAGTTGAAGTCCGGTACTCATGCCTCTTTCTGCTTCACTGCTTAATTACTTAACAGAATGAATTATATTTAACGCATCGAGTTCTCTGTAATCTATAATTTATTAATTTCCAACAAAAAGACAAACTGGTGAGGAATTTATCATTCATATTGGACATAGACTGCCTTTATTTCAGAAATGTACACAACACATGAGTAACAATAAAAAAAGATTTGGTGGGTCATTTTATTTGCTTGCAGCATTCAGCATTCTTCAACACCCATAACCATTGGGCCTAGATGTACACTGTTCTACAACAGTAATTCAAAATACAGCTTTTCTCTTTGGGTTTTTTGTGTTGTTTGGGTTTTGTTTTTGTTTGGGGTTTTTTTTTTGTTTTTTTTTGTTTTAATAAAAGCACATCTTTTATTATTTGCTATTCACTGGCATTCTTTCTGCAACCTAGCTACTACTGCAGACTTCTGCTCGTATTTGAGTTCTGTTTAGTATGAAGTGCAATACTTAATCACTTTCTCTTAATCATGTATTCTCTGGTTATCTGAAATACAGCAGGAATATTAAGGTAGACGTGGATTTGACTGCAGACATACAACTTTTTACTACCTCTTAAAAGAAAGCTGTGATATATGCTGAGTTAATCTGCAATGTTACTTGCAAAGGGAATAACCTTTAAACTTGCTTTTATCTTAGGCTGCTTCTCAGTTAGTTCTGGCTTTTCCTCTGTTGATGAGAGTCTTTAATATCGGTATGAGAGTAGGGTGAGAGCAAAGAAAAGCAGCCCTGCCTCCATCAATGTATTCTCCTTTCTTTCTTCTAGCACTTTTTTTTTTTTAATTTATATGAAGCAGTCATGGTCCTATTCTCATCCTCAGTCTCTCCTATTGATATAGCTCCATATCTGTTTTCAACAATCTCAGCTACCAACCAAGAGACAAAGGAACTTAACAATATTTTGTGAATACCACATGTAGTTAATCTTCCTTTTCTTCTTGTAGTACTTTGTCTTGTACAGAAATGTGCTTATGAGCAACATTTTCTCTTCATAACCTTTTTACTAAAAAGACAAGTATATCTCAGCAATAGCTCTGTAACATACTAATAATATCCAGGTATGTACTCTATTTCTTTCCTGGGATATGCAAAATAAACACTTCTTGTGTTACAGAAATATCACAGATTTGTTAGCTCAGGAGCTCTCTATCAGCCCTTTCTGGAACTCCAGCTTTGTATCATACGTAGCCCTTCACATCAGTGCTTTTAGGCTCTGGAAGCAAAGAAGTCTTTGCTTCTCAAGGTACTTTTTGACAAACTCTGAAGAGAAATAAGCTCTTGCTCATCTGAAAAGCTTCTTGGAGGGAAGTATTAGAACAACTGGATAAAGCAGAAAAGATCTATCACTATAACAGCAATCTTCTCTTTGCCAAAGTGGTGGTTTGGAATGACTGCCATGTCACAGCCTGAGCCTTTAACGGCAATCTTCTCCTTTCGCACTTTGGATTTTGACAAGATTATCTCAAAACAGAGCAAACAGATAAATTGGCAATATCTGTCAGAGATAATTCAAATGTTTGCTAATGATGCAAAGCTTTTTTATGACTATTGAATAATCACAATTAAAAGGATTGATATTTCACTAAATAGTCTCAAGATTCATTTTATTAGTGCTGATATAGTTTTTAAAAAAGGAAAGAAAATAAAATTACATACACTAAAGGAAGCCATGCCTTGATATGTTAATTTGTTAATTAATGATGAAAGCTTTCTAGACATGTTGAATGGCCTTCTTCAGAAAATAAATGCAGTTTTCACTTTAATAAAAGCTTGCAAGGGAGTCTAAGTTAACATAAATCATAGGCCAAAAAGTTTGACACTCACTTAAGAAAGTGCATATATTCAAAAAAAGAAAGACCCTTCTTCCTGGGGCTCTCTTTCACATCCTTGTGTAAGCTGCCCACTTACTTAATATACTTCAGATTTTAATATAAGTAGTAAAAAAGCACAGGAGCTAGGAAAAAAGGGGGGTTGAAAAAATTTTAATCACAGTTTTTGGTTTTTTTTCTTAATGAAGTCTTACTCTATTGGGGGAAAAATTTTGGAGATAACAGCTTCATTTTCAATTCCAGGATAAAGTAAAGTATTTAATAAAAACAGAAATAAAGAGATGTTAGAATAGCAAATACCTTATCTAAGGAACATATTTATTCTGCCTAATACATTTCTATGTCTTGAATGTGCATAATCCAAATCTGACTGTCTTGAAAACAGAAGCCTTTATATCCTACCTGCCATCACCCTCCCTCTTCTTTTCATTTTTATGTCTTTCCTCTACAGTGAGAAAATGAAAATGAAATCATGCTTCTCTATTTTCTCCCACATTTGTTTCCCAGGAGTCCCAAACAGCACTTCAGAAGAGTTGCTCTTCTTCCCTCTGAATTTGTGTGTGCGTACACACACATTCCTCACTGATCCCAGACAGCTCATTTGGGATTAAGAAAATGAGTGCAGATTAGGGTAGTATCAATCAATGTTTGAGGACTCTTGAATTGTATGAATTTTCATTTTTTTTAGAATGTCCAACCTGACCTTTTAGTTCTATATTCAAGGAAAATGAGACACGCTCATGCAGGTATAGATATGTATGCATAGTAGAAGGGGAAAAATGAGACGGGAGGAATGCAAGTGACCAGACAACACACCAAGAAAAGTGTTCTGAAAACACCTCTTCAAAGTACCTGCCATAATTTTTATGGGTAATTAAGCTTTTAGGTGAGCAATTTCCCAGGTTTTGTAATAGAAGTAGCCACATACACTATTTCTAACCAAATTGACACACTTTAAAAAAGGAAATCTTTCTTCATAGCACATATCTGAACTTCAACATTCTCCATACAGTTTGTTAAGCACTCCTAGAGGTATGATAACTCAAATAGTAATGTTTATGAAGCTCAGAGAAAGTGTAAACACGGCCCCGTGGGACAGCTTGGCATGCACATTATCACTGTTGAGAACTGAACAAAGTCTCCTGCACAGCCTCTTTTTTCCTCACATGTCTTTCAGACATTTTGCTGGCTTGCCTTATACACCAGTCTCTGTCTCTTCCTGGCTGCTCCAGCCCATTTTATTTCAACAGCTTTAAGGACAAGTCTTTCTTAGAAAGAGGCAGCATATCTCTCTCTATTAATCTCCAGGATTGTACTCTGCAAGATCTTGTCTCCAAACTACTGCAGATACTACCAAGAGCAAGGGTACTTGTGATCCAAATATCTATTGATTGGAGAGGGCCCATTCAGTGCACATGCACACAGATGTACTATTTCTGGTTGCTATTTGTCTATCATGTAAATTCTAGGCAGAAATACAGGCACAAGATGAGGGACATCTGCTGCATGCCTGCAGGCTGGCTTCATAACATACAGACAGCAAGACTGATGCCATCCAGCCTGCACTGGCCTCCTGGACATGTGTTGCTGCCAACCTGTGCTGGCAGCCCTGACCCTAAGGATTCTCAGTGACAGAGAAGGAATGCCTCCTAGGTTCAACACACCAATCAACATTGATGCTTAGGGAGGGTCCTGCCTCATCCCTGGGGTCAATCAGGTCCCTTCAAGTCTCACTTACACGTGTTCCTACTCTGTCCCTGGACAAACCTGTACTCCAGAGAGATTCACTGTGAAAGTCTTTACCTTCTTCTGAAGGTCTAACGTGGCACATGTAGATGTTCGCTCATCAAGTAATTCACTGTTAGCTAACAGGGCTGAGACTTAGTATTTCATTTAGGACATTATGGCATTGAACTTGCTGTAGAACACCCATGTGAATGTTACATTTTCATAAGTTACAATGCTTCAGGCATTTTTTCAGATACTGAAGTAAGATCCACTATCTCTTGCACCTGAGGAACATTTTCGACCTCTATTAAAGGCACAGAAAAAAATAATAAATAATGCTGTAGAGTAGCAGCAGCTAACCAATTTAAAGAATAATTGCATGTTTTTGTTAACAATTTTTCCACTTCATTCTTTGTCTCCCTCAGAACATTTGCTTGCTCCAGTGAGTTGTTGCTTCTAAACTACTTATTTAACACTTCCTACTCTAATGCTGCTTCAACTGTATTGTATGAAGAGAGTTAATTAGGAAAGAGAGCAAAGGAGAATTACATCAATGTAATAACAGTACTTGGCATTTAGTAGCATCTTCAGTTTGAAACTCTCAAAGAGAATTAATAATTATTATTGAAATAATTCTCACAAACTACAGAGAAGTAAAAATACTCTTAAAAGCCTACACTTTGATACAGAGCAGAGCTAGGAATAAGGCTCCATGTCATCAGGTCTGGACCATATCTATTAGACAATTGTCCATCTTACCTTCCTTTCTTTTAATGCCATGGAGAGACAGGAACAAATGAAATTTACAAGTGAAATAACAACTAAGAACTTTTTCCCAGCTATCACATCAGGTTCACAGCAGTGAGCAAGCCTGTAGATTGCTACTGAATTTAAGAATAAAGAGGGGATATAAATGCACTCCAACTTCTCTTCCACATGAAACACTGTCTAAGAAACACCGGACTGATAGGCACACAGAATAAAAATGCCAGTCAATTATAATGTCATTGTTTATGAGACAGAAATCTATAATGAAGCCACAAACGCATCCTTGATATTGTGCCACTGATCAAACGGGTAATAAACAAAGAAAAAGTTGAGTTTGAGGTATTTCAAAATATTAAGATCAAAAAACTAAACTACAGGGGCATGAACACTCCCTCCATCCCTTCACAAAAAAGGCCTCCCAGAAAAAGCACCAAAACCACTAAATGAAATAGTTCAGCTAAAAGAGAAAGACCCTTCCAAAGGACTTTCATTTCCAGCAGGCAAGATGGATCTGTGTATGCAATGGACCTTAGCCTCCCCACCTAGCCTACCAAGGGAAAAGCACTAGTGGCTGAAACCCCATAGCTACTGCCACCATGACCCTTCCCATTGCCACTGCTCTGCTTCTTCCCACTAAACTGTCAGGAAAGGTGTAGCAGCAGCAGGAGCCAAAGCAATAGCAAGTTTTGCTATTTCAAGCCCCAGCATTTTGCATTAAGTAGCTTCAGTCTCAAATACTAGACCACTTTTTTATGAGACAGATAAAAAGGGAATCAGCTATTGCTTTAGAATAACCACACCAAAATATCTTAGAATTACCACAGAATTGAAGAACACCTTCTACACATCAAGCAGACCTCCCAGATACTCCTTGTCACACACCAAAAAAAAAAAAGATTCACCTCTACCCTTGCTTCCTTCTCTCTACAATGCCCTTACTTTTTCAGCTAGTTGTTCTCCCTACAAATCCGCTCTTGCTTCTCAGTTTCATGTCCTACAATCTCACAAAGCATTTGGCCACCCATTTCTCTCTTCCCTACCTTTTCTTCCACCTGTTTATTTCCTGACCAGAAACATCACCCTCTAAGTCAAGTACCTACACTGCACAGCTGACACTTCTTACATCTCCTTCTTGCACCACCCACTTGCTGTGGCATGTGGATTGCCCACATGAACTCAGCTTCACAGAACCTGACGGTCCCTGCAGTACATCTATGAAAAATGTACAGCTCTTTAGCTCCTGGGGAAAACTTGATGGTGGTTTTCTTAGCCAAGAGATTTTCTTAGCCAAGTGGTTTTCTTAGCTTCGTTGTTCTGCTTCATGTTAGCTGAAAGGATGAAACTCTAGAATTTACATAGAACCCATGATATTTTCCTATTATACCCATCTCCACTCATTATGCTTAATCATTAGTCAATGACAGAGACAAGACACTTCTCTTTTTTTCTGTGCCCACTGTCTGTCTCATGTAATCAGCACTTTATGCTAGGGACTGCCTTTTTTTATGTGCTTAATACAGCATGTAGCACTGCGAGGCCTAGATTTCTGCTGCGTTGCTGTATCCAAATAGCCTTCAGGTACCACACATTTCACCCCCAGACTCACCTACCGCTCTTCTTTATAGTCTTCTAGTTACTCAATAAATTAAGTTTTGGTTAAGGTTGTTGCAGACGAATGACTCAATCCTTCCAGCATGATTAAAGCTTTTATATCTAAAAAAGGGTGATAGTCACCTTAGGAAATACTCCTTTCTGGAGAATACTTTTGACAATTAAAATATAGTGGTTATAAAAAGTTAACTAGGCATTTTTCAGTGCAAACCTCTAGGCAAGACCAGAGCCTTGACTCTGGAATAGCTATCTGCTCCTAAATTTCAAGGCCAGATAAACATCTTCTGCCCAAACTTGGCCCTTTCTTCATCCTTTGAGTACAACCCTTCTCATATTTGTCAGTATTGCTCTTACAGAAAGAAAAAAACAAACAAACAAAACAAAACAAAAAAAAAACCCCAACCGAACAGATATTAAAATTTGAAAAGCAGATTATTGCTGCTCTGGAAAATCTTTTTTTCTTTTTCCTTCAAAGCCCCTATCTTTCATTCTTTACATATGGATGAAAGACAATAGTCATTTGAAACATGAAAGCTCTCCTAGTAGAAAAATGACCACTCAAAGCTAAATGCAATAGGACTAAAAAGCTTTTCTCCTTTTGTGTTTGATGTGTGGGAAAAGAACCAAGGATTTGTTGAAACAGTAATCTGACAAAGAGAAACACAGTCAGAAAAAGGTAATACCTGATCCTCCCTCCCCTCTAAAAACCCAAAAAGAAAATTGAGACACTAGAAGATAAATCCTTGCATTTAAAATAGTAAATATTACTAAATCCACTTCACATTATGTATAGGTACCCCTTAGATGGTGGTCAGAACAGTCAAAATCTATTATTTGTTGAGTGTTTCATTATTATTACTCTCCTTCTGTACCACTCCCTCTGTTTGATAGCCTGGGGTCAGGTGCCAACTTACCAAACTGCACATTGTTAACTGTAAAATGTATTTACTTCTTCTTGCCTTCTCAGCACAATATTACTACCCATGCATTGCACAGGAAACATAACATACTGCAGTCTGCAGTATGACCTACATGCTTAGTCAATAAATAAAATATGGAATATTTACAAAGAACTTACACCCATCCAACTGAATAAAAAATATACAATTTTTATTATCTTCAGCTGTACTTTCAAAAAAACCCATTGTTATCGTCCTTTTTGTTGTGCAACAGAATATGCATGAAACATGACTAAGTTTCATGGGGAGTGAAAAACAAGAATCTCCCTCCCCAGTGTGGCCCACAAAAAAGGCTGTCAGACACGTAGTTTTAATGCTTACTTTTGTATGAGGACTAAATTTTCTTGGTGAGATCCCATGACAGTGGACATGACAGGGCTTCTATGCTCAACAGTAGGAAAAACTGCTGCTGCTCCATTCTAAAGTATCCCTTACCCAGGACACCACAATCACCCTTCCACCTTCCTAAGCTCAGGGGCTAAACGGAACAGGTTGGTCCTGGGCTGCCTTCTATCAAATAGTCCAAATTAATCATGACTTTGAAGAAAATAAAAATGAATGATGCTGAAGTTCCTACAATAATGAAAACCTGAACCCAATTTTTTGGTTATTGGTGGCTTCAGTAGTCTGTTCATTTATCAATTACTTAGTCATGGAGCCTGCAAATTGGCAACGTCACAGCTTTTGCTGACTGCTAATTCTCTTATGTGATGTATATTGCACAAATAAGAAAGCTACATTAAAATGCCAGCATTATGTACAGCACGACTTTTACCACTCTCCCTGAAATGATTTATCATAGTCATGTTCACACTCATTCAGCCTTCTGTGCCATAATTTATTCAGAAACTGTTCCATAATTGCTGGCATGACTTTGACAAGAGTTATATGATGAGATTTCAGTCATTAACCATCTAGAAACATCAAGTGTTATCCTCACATATGACAATGAAAGCTACGTTGACACTTCATCCAGTCTCATCACTTTCCATAGCCAAACATATTACCCTTCAGGAAGGGTGCTTTTCTCCTAGCTGCTATGAAGAGTCCAAGGAGGCAGTAAGACAGAATTTTTAAGTAAAGGAAAACGCAACAGCTCCCAAACCAAAATTTGCTACTCCCTAGCTATCATTGTATTTGGGGGAAAGTCTATGAAAAACAAAGTATATATAAATAATGCCACAAGCAAGGAAAAGAAATTAGAAATACAATTGTTATTGTATTGATAGTAGGATGAAGCTGGTTGATTTACTGGTTCTACATGCACCACGGAAATATATGTATGTTTATTTCTCTGGATATAGTACTATTGCAGCTCAATTTCACTGAAGAAGAAATTACCCATCCATTCATTTTCCTGGCTATTTCTCTTTAACATTGAAAGCACTAAGGCAAAAAGAAAGAATGGCTGCAGTAGCCTTTCAAATCCACATTTACATGCCTAAATATACCTGTTAAGCATCATCAGACATTATTGAATCCAAGGGAACTCTGGATGCATCACACCATCGACCCCTTCAGCATTATTTTAAAATCATGCTTCACATTTCAGTGACCAAATATGGACTTAAAGTTAAGCACCCATTTCATTATGGTGACAGGTATACCTTGCTCTGTACCGTTACTATGGTAACAGATACGGTAGCCATTAAATTTATGGTAAAATGTATTCTCAAAAGGTATTTTTTTTCATTCTCACTTGCATGATCATACCAAACTACCTAATTGCAGAAAGAACTCAGAGGATATGCTCTTAGCTGAACTCAGCAGGTCCTATTCTTGTATTCACCTTCATTTGGTTTAAATGAGGGAAATAAAATATACTGATGCTTTAAACAAAAGATGTCAAAATTCACGCTCCAGATGGAACTAATGAAAAACTAAGAGGAGATCATATGCTAACCAGGGCTTAACTGAGTACAGGTATCCCAAATCCTGTACAGCATGCAAGGGAAAATATTTATCACCTTTGAGAACATTATTTTTGGCTTCACTGAAAAGCAGTGGAACTGGTTAAAAAAATTCCAGACACATTTCCTGCCTGTTATTGAACACACATCAGGATGCTTCTCCTGATTTAACATTTTAAACATACCTTATGGTGAGACTATTTGCATTCAAAGTTGTAAATGTTATAGTTTTCAAAACTCTCAGTTTTAAAATTTTTTGTAAGTCAGGTAAGGAGAAAAAAACCTACTTCAGCAGAAGCTTTCTTTATCAAGTTGAAAAGAAGACAGTATTGTATTAACAAAAATATTTTCACAATAATTATACAGTTGTTATATTCTTACATTTCATAAATGTCTTTTCTAAACATGATGATGTTAAACTAACTCAGAAGCTCATTTAGCATTTAAGGTTTCCATGAATAAAAGTTTTAAAGTATGTTTCTATTCTAATCAAATTTTCAGTATCAACCTTTGCATTTGTAAATATAAATGTAAGAACCTCTCTGAAACCTAGTGGGTAGCTCTGATACTTTCTGAAGTGCTCCCACTGATGCTAGGGCCAGACTGTCCACTCAGCTCTCAAAAAAACCACAGGACTGCCAAAATATTTTTGAAGGGAAATAATACAGGTCTCATCTCAAAAAAATCCTGGAGAAAAGACGTATTACACCCACACAGACAAGGGTCTCTTGAAAATAGAAGTCTAACATAATTTGACTAGTACTATATGATAAGGGACAAATAGCATAAATTCCTAGTAAACAAAAATATATTTAAAGTATTAGGTGCTTCCATAAAGAATGAACAATATGATATTTAAATAGAATTGAAATATCACCTTGTAAAAAGATAAGGCATCTCTGTTGTTAAGATTAAGAAAGAAAATACAAGATTCACAGAGGACATGAAATAATCTGAAGAAACTGTAGGTTCATGCTGCCAAAAAAAAAACACTTCCCAAAAGACTTCAGAGCATGTTTCCTACTTGTCTGTGTGCTTGTATCCTTCCCACTCCAGCACTACACATGGTGTCCCACTTTAGAAAGTGTGGAAGAACTAATTTTAAAAAATCAACAGTTCTTGGCTATAGTGATATCATCCAGTGCTACAAGCAAGTGAATTTAGAGCTAGAGAGAATGAACAGCCACATTACAGAAATAAATGAATCATTTCACCAGATGTTACAAATGCTAAGATCTTTTCCTTACCTGCCTCCTGTCCCTCTGAGACGATGACGAAGAGGAGGCACTTCTATGTGATGGAGTGGAGGTTTTGTGAGCTGGAGATACACTCTTCTCCTCTGAACTCATCTTTGCAGCAGATTCTTAGTAATGATCTTCTGCTCTTATCACTCATGTACAAAAAGGCAAGGGATAGTCTTCTGCATCCTTCTGTTTCACAGTTTATGGACAGCCAAAAAGGAATTCAATCTCAGCTGAACTGCACCTTAATAAAGAAAGATGTGAGAGGAAGAGTGAATGAATACACCCTTGCTCCAAAATAGCTCCACAGCAAAGAAATCTGTTTACAGTCACTACTTAATCCAACAGATCTTCCAGTTCTTTACTTACCTTCCTAACAATTACCCAGTACAAATACAAATACATTTTTCTGCGTTCTCACAGAAGATGAAAGTGGTATTACATTATTTCAAAAACCCCTAAGGAAAGGAAGGCTTAAGGAATTTTACAGCAACTCTCAGGCAAAGTTTGCAAATCCTTGACAAGGAGTTGTTATCACATCTTGCTTAATATCACATCATCAAGTAATTCCTTAGAACTTCCCATACAACACAAATACTTCTGACCACCCCTTTATTATCAGTACTTCTTAAAAATCCTGCAGTTAGATTAAGAACTCTGAAAGTTGCTTTTAAAAGCAGGTCCCTTTTTCAAAGACGGTGGCCTCTCTGAAGGGGTGGACAACCCAATTTCACAAATCAGCACCTTTCAGATGGCGCAGAGCTCACTACACACTCATATCTTGCTCTCAAAGACAACTGAAGCAAAAAGTTTTGACCAGAGAATGCTTTCAGCCACACGACTGTGTCCAGAGGTTATTTATCTTTTCATCTGGACAAAAGTGTATTTGTTGAATCCCAGGTATAAAAGAAATGTATTGATGATGGTAGAAGCTATGCACTGACCACAAACACCACCACCCCCCATGCCACTCGTGGCAGGGGGACACTAGAGGTGTCAGGAGCGAAGGACTGAAATTGAACCTGGGAAAAACGGGAGGAAAGGTGTTTTAATGTCTTTCATTTCTCACTACCCAAATCTATTTTAATGGGAAATAAATTATTTTTCCCTAAGCCGAGTTTTGACTGCAACAGTAATTGATAATCAGCCCCCCCTCTCTTTATCTCGACCCACAAGCTTTGTCATCCTGTTTTCTCCCTCCGTGCCACTGAGCCAGAGCAGACTGAGCAGCTGGGTAGGCATCTGGCTGGTGGCCTGGGTTAACCCACTACAGCTACGGGGGCCATTGGTTTTTTGGCATTGCTGTTTACTCATCCACTGCTATGTGTATTGCCTCTTTGTGAGTATCAGATGCTTTTTCTCACTTGCTTCTCTCTGCACAATTTTTAATTTCCACCCAAGAACACAAAAATAGATACTAGAGCAGCACAGCAGATATTTGTGGCAATACACAGCCAAACACCAGCAAAACGTTGCAAGTTCATCACCAGTATATCATAACATAAAGCTCAGGAACAGAGTTACAAGTCTCAATGACAATGGATACTATGTCTGATCTTCCATTAACCTTAGACAAAATTGCTCCCTGAATGATGTTATTTTCTTGCAGATAGTATCTGTCTTCTCTGCCACCCTCTCTCTAATTCTGAAATAGCGTCCTTCCACATACACTGTGATGACAGCACAAGGGCCAGCACAGCACAGCTAGCTGTAGATGAGTGTGGGGAAAGGTGCTGTACTGCACCATACATGAAATAATATCAGGACGAAAGTGCATCAGCTAGCACTCATACATGACTGCAGGCTCAAGAAATTATGACACATTGAAGACAGAGCTCTAGTTTCTCCAATCTCAACAGATACTCATGCAAGAATATCATCCTGAACCCAGATACTCTCACAGAGGGAGCTACATAATTAATTGCTTTGTGCCTTGCAGCCACCAGCTTCCAAATACTGTACCCTAATAAACAACTTCCTACTGTAGCTGAGACCTGCCACTCACAAGTGACAGACACCTTTTCTACTTGCTGTATGCTAGAAAGCAGAATGACTTCACTGTATTAGTTATCAGCACTTTTGCAAGTATGAATCTCATCCATATCTAACAGATGAGCTTCCACCTCCATCAAGGAGTCTCCCATAGAATTACAGATCCCACGTGATATCCACAGAGCTCACAGAGCATCCCAGACAGGTGTCAGGAAAGACTTAGCTGTTCCACCAGCAAAAGATGCCCCTATAGCCTGGACATCTTAACAAATTCTCTATTCTTTTTAGGATAACAAGTTCCTGCCAGACGAAGCCCAAAAAGATGTGTTGTGCTAGAGCCAGCTCCAACAAAACAAAAGGTTGCAGGAAGAAAGACAGGCTGCACAGTACATTTGTTTCAGAACTTCAGAGAGAAAACATCATGAAGTTGCACCCAAAGAGAGGCTTTTCCTTCTCCCCTAGCGTACCAGGGACTGCTGATCCTAGAAATGCATTAGGCAAATTTTAGCCAGAGGTGTACCAACAGCAATATCTCAAAGTCTATGCAATTTTCATATAAATCAAAAATCAAATTGCAAAAACTAGAATACAAAAATTATAATTCTAGTTCATAAAGCTAAGCAGAACATTTGAGTTATTTAACAGCCAAAAGGACAAATTTTCAGTCACTTTCAGCTATATGAGGTCACTGAAATTTTTTAGCAAAGCAGCCTTCGGGAAATGAAAATCAAACTCATTTTAAAACATCTGATCTTCACTCAGTTGACTCATGTGGAAAAATTTATATTTAGTACTGGCACAGGAGGACAGTTATCTGGCACTTCAAGACTGCTTCTAAGGTTCTCGGGAAGTGTAGGTGCTGTTGTTGTAGGTGCTGTAGAAGCAAACACAATCCTAGCAAGCAGTACACAAGAAAAGCAGTTCTCTAAATAGTTGCCTGGTTTGATGTTCTGTGAAGTATGAGCTTTTTTTTTTTTTCCAAAGGTATTTTTTAAAAGTGCTTCTGTGCCATTGCCCAAGCATTAAGAGCTGAACCTATCTCACAACTTGCTGAAACCACGCTTGTTTATTGATAGCTGTCTCCCAAAACAGATATGTAAAACTAAACCATCCCACTTCACACTACAAGAAGCAAACTTTTCTTCTTGCCCTATTTAACAGCAACAACAACTTCAATATAAAATTGCTATTATTTATACATAGAATTGAGGAACAGCTCAGGGCTAAAAGTCCAAAGAAAAGCAAGTGAGATATTTGAGAAAACAAGCCTGTAAGCACAACAAAGATATTAATGCAAACTAGCAAGAGCTATCATTGAGCTTTTTGTTATTGTATTTGGACATTAAATTTGGTTTTGTTCCTCCATATTGCTAAAAGCTTATCTTCCAATTTTGGCTTCAAATTTGTGTAATACAAATTATACATGCTTTTAGAGCATGTTAGAAGGAATAAATGTAGTGAAATTGATGTAAAGAGACACCAGATTCTCTCTAACTAAGACTGAAGCAAACAATTATAAATCTAATTTTTTGGCCAACACATTCAATTTCCAAAATGAAACCAATGCTTTTGAGACATTTTTCATGGGCCTTTTCTATCAGTCATTGGCAATTTTGATATTGACTTCAGTGGGAACACAAGCCCTATAGCACAGTAGAATATTTCTAGAAAATAATAGGAAATTTTAAAACACCTTCCAAAAATGTTGGTGTTTGGTGAGTGAGGGGTGTCCCCCTAGTAATTGGGCCATTGTTCTGTTACTGTTTTCTGACAAAGACCAAAACATCTGACTCATTGTACAAGGCCAATTTTATCAGACCTTTACTCCACAGCAAATGTATCTTCAACCTGAAAGTATTTTAATGATTTCAGTTGGACAACTCAAAAAGAATGGCATTTGGGGTTGGACTAGATGATCTCCAGAGGTATCTCCAGAGGTCCCTTACAGCCCCATATCACTCTGTGATTCTGTAATAGTGTTGGTAATTGCTGCATATACAAATATCATTGACCTGTAGGCTGCATTTTGCACCACATCAACTAAATTCCTCATGAACTGCTCAAAACAACTTGTCATTTTAGGACCATAAGTTGATTCAGCCCATCAAATGTGATGGTGCATTGGCTTGCCAAAAAGCTGTTTTGCCATGAGTTCCCAAGGCAGGAAATATAGTTATTGCTCCCAGCATCAAGAAGAGACAGACTTCCTAGAACATGAAAGCCAGACACTGCAGAAAGATTTTAGTCATCTCAATATCAACCGCCCAGCTGGGAGTACTGTCTTCTACTTTTCTCCTTGGCATCTCAATTATTTTGTATTTCAAACATTGTTTGAAATTTAGTAATAAAAATTATTTACTGGTTCTTCAGTACATTCTCTTCCAAGGTACTTAATTACTTTTTATGTAAGGTGGTGTATATAGAAAGGCAAGATGCTCTGCCCAGAGTCAAGGAGAGAGCAAGACTTATGAACAGAACATGCAGTGAGATTTTTTAGCTCTGATGCGTAAAGAAAAATGCCATGTGCCACAATTGTAATATCCTCCAGATAAGGCAGAACATCTACATCTAATCCTATTCACAAAGGAACACGAAATTACTGTACAGAAACTATAATAAAAATTATTTAAGAACTATACTAAAGATTCTTTACTGAGCAGTTAAGAAATTGTTTACTCCTTCTTAAACTTTTGGTACTGCATACTACTTTTATGAATAAGAACTATTCCTCCACATTCTTGCACTCCCACTATGGTTATTTTTTACGCTAGCCTTTCAATTCAAGGTGGGGTTTTCCCAATAATGATTTTGCGCTTGATCCCAATTGTTACCTTAAAAAAAAAAAAAGAAACCTCGGGATTTGCTATTCTTTCTCTACTTCAGTCACAGATTTGAACATATTTTACTACACAATTAGTTTTTCCTCATTTATTCTTAGTTTATTAGTATTGTGGTTTACTATGTTTCATCCCATCCGCCCTCCCTGGCATCTTAAATCAAGTATTAAATAGGTCTTAAAAACAAAGTCATTCTTCATTTCCTTTCCATCTACTCTTTCTGTATAAATAAATAAATACATGTAAATTATATGCTTTATTTCTCATCTCAAAGCCCACTGGTTTTTACACTATATATCATGTTAACCCAGAAATCCTGCCTTCTATCATCTGAAACAAAATTATTTCAGATGCACCAAAATAAATGACCGATCCAGCACCAGGATGTAGCGTGACTGTATTTTATATCAACGTTACACTAAATAGTTTGGAGGACAAGGAAGCACTGAGAGCTACTTACTGATTTATCTTCACCTTCTATCCCAAGTTACATTAATATGCTTGATTAATCTCTTAAAAGTATTTCCTTGGAATTCTGTAGACTGGACTATTCAGTACTATAAAACACTGAAGATGATGTTGACTTTCCATATAAAAATTAATTACTTTTAGTTTTATTCACTGAATAAAATACATTGTATCTAGAGTTATACAGCTTTTCATTATTTGAAATTTCATTTTAAAATCGAGTATTTTTATGTTACTGGCTAAAATGAAATAAAAAAAAAAAAAAAGAAGGGTAAGCAATGAAATGGAGAAAGGCTATATTTACTGGGGAAAAAAAGTGTTAGTAGCTTTAAAAGGTCCGAGTGAGATACATACTGAAGGAGTGAAAGAAGACAATACACTAGGAGCAAACTGGCCAAAGACTTGGGAAATAATCTGTATAAACTGCGCAAAATAAATGAACAACACAGAGGAGAGAAGGAGCCTATGGAAATTAATATTAGCAATATCAGAGGGTATTACTGTTATCTCGCTTCACAAGCTGCCACCATGTGGCAAGTCCATCAACGCTGGTTAGGGCATCTCTGTCCTCTCCCAAAATCTGAAGATGTTCCACCAAGCGCAGTGTGGTTTGTGAAAAACCACTGTAGAAGTGGCAAAAACGTACAAATACGTGACTTGCGTGAATCTGGAGTTATAAATAAACCTGCATGTCAGATAATAGATAAATGAAAGCTCTCGGTGGGTAACTCCAAATGAAGTCTGGATTCAAATAACATTTATAATAGATGTCTGTTATGCTGTTTCTCACTCTGAGTTTTTTCTGCAAGAATGCCCAGAATGCTTTACAGATTGTTTAATATCTTGTGTAGTATTGGAGTAATTTGAGAAGACAATTTAGGGTGCAGAATTGAGCCTCTAGACACAAAAGAACCAAGAACAGGCGACCATCACTGGCATTATTTCAAGCAAAGCTTCTTCACACTGATCTGTCAATATGTTTTCATTGGGAGGGAAGAGGTTTTCTGTGGTGTTCTGCAGCTGTGAACATGGTCATTCTACATTCAAGCACTCAGTGGAGGCCAACCTTTGTTCTCACATTAAGAGGAGTATGTAAGTGCCTGTTCCCTCCTTTACTGCTGACCTTCTGTGCAGGAAAATCAGAACCACGCTTTTCTACAGTACATCAATGCTGCAAACGTAAGAATATAATGGAAATAAATCATCTCAGTGTGACGGCAATGCTGTGGTGATTTAATAGACCACTTATGGGAAATAAGCAATTTATCTTTTTTTTTTTTTTAATAAACAAGTGAACCAATCCTTTTACAGCCAGGATTTGAGAATCAGACACATAATTTTAGCAAAACATCACCTTTTTAGGAAATTACCTTAATCAATGCATTTTAAGATATTTTTTTTTTATTTGTAGGTCCTGTTAGAAATAATAAAAGGCCAACTCCACATTCAGGAAAATTATTGATTACCTTTGGCATGTTGACAGTCATGAAAAGCATTGAGAAATCTTTTATTTTTAATTCAAAAACCAGTAATTCCCATCAGGAAAATCAATTTCCCACATTTTTCTAGCACAGTTTTAATTCAAAATTGCTCTAGTAACAACTCTCAAGGCTACTAATAGAGCAGTCATCAATCCTAGATAGATACCAAAGTAACACTGTTGATTCTAAGGGCACCACTGATGATTTTCAGCTCCAATATTTATAAGTAGGAATAAACGAGGTGCTACTGGAACACTGGAAAATCTTACTAGCACCAAATGTTTTTTAAGGTAGAAGATATTAGAATTCATATGATTGTGTTACCATTTCCCCTTTCAAGTATTTTAAAAGCTGCATATTCAAAGTTTCATAACAAATGTACATGTCTAATTGCAGGCATTCATAACAACACTGGCATGCACAAATTATCAATATGGTACTATATACAGCAATGCATAAAGTGCCTAAATACTGCCCTAAAGCACTCTTTATCCCATATTCAGGAGGATCTAGAACCTCAAAATGAAGACCTTTTTCTACCTGAAACTACCTGAAAGATTTTAGTGAGGTGGGGGTTGAACTCTTTTCACAAGTAACAAACAGTAGGACAAGAGGAAACTGTCTCAAATTGCACTAGGGAAGGTATAGACTGGATATTAGGAAAAATTTCTTCACTGAAAGGGTTATCAAGCACTGGAACAAGCTGCCCAGGGAAGTGGAGGAGTCACCATCCCTGGAGGTATTTAAAAGATGAGTAGATGTGGCACTTAGGGACACGTTTTAGTGGTGGACTTGGCAGTGCTAGGTTTACGGCTGACTCGATGATCTTAAAGGTCTTTTCCAATTTAAATGATTCTGTGATTATGGAAACTGCAAATTGTGCAAGCGCAGCAGTGATGATGACCTGCCTGAAATCATGGTGTTGACCAGCAGTTGCTCTGCTGTGGGGTGACTGGGGCACATGTTCAGCCTCTCTCCTGTAGCCACTCCATTTCTGGGCTTCACAAAAACTCTGAGATCTCATGTATGCTTACAAGGCTTACTGGATGGTTAGAAGTGGGCACTCATCTCCTTCACCTCATTGACTACTTTAGCTAATTCAGCTAAATATATAACCACGTGTACATTGTAGCAATACAACCACTAAACTCAATTGATAAAAAAAAAACTTGCTATTTTATCTTATTTCATATGATGATAGACAAAAGAAGTATTTACCCATTTTACACACACAATTTCCTGTAAACTCTTTCAAAATTAGATAATTAATTGGCTAAGAAACAACGTTTATGTCAATAAGAGTGAAGTTTAAACCTGTATCACTACTTTTAATTAGGCATCATTATTCTTAATTAGGCAACCACTTCTTGACTGATAGTGAAAAATGTAGCAAGAGTAATTGGAGAAAGAATACATATTTCATAGCAGTCATGTTTTACAGCGTCACATTTGAAAACCTCCCACAAAAGCATTTGTTGGAAGAATTATTGAAGAAATTAAAATTAATTAACATAGAATTTCCTAAAATGACAAAGTTTATTAAATGCAGTGGTTTTTAAAGTCCTTAGGCCTTGCTTTGATGGTTTGTTTGTTTGGGTTTGGCTTTGGTTTTTTTTTGGCGGGGGGGAAGAAGGGAGGAAAGGACAGGAGTGGAATCTTGTGTGTGTTTTGCTTTTAAGGAGGACTAATTCTATACACATACATAGTCTCTACACCTTAAACAGGTTCCACAGGAGAGCACAGATCAGCAAACATCATTGAGCCACTCCTATTTTCATGCCATCCTTAAAAGAACACAGTGCTTTCCAACATTTTACACCTGCTATGATTTCTTTAACACTGAGATATCTTGGATTTTTTTTTTCCTGAGTGGCTACTCCAAGTATGTCTGGATAACATAAAAAGTAAAAATAATATTGAAAAAAAAAACTACTTGCAGTCTACAAAACACAAAATTATGACACACATCATCTAATAGATGGATGAGGTCAAAAAACAGATGATCAGATTCAGACAAGAGGTCAGTACAATATCTGCCTTTCCTATTTTCTGCTTGCCTAAACAGTTAAGCATTTTTCTGCCCTTCCAGAAGCCCTGAAGCATACATCGTAATTAGTGGAGTTCCAGTAAGTCCAAACCTGCAGTTTAGATAATAATTTCAAAATAAGCCCTCAATTCATTTGCATTCTCTAAGGATTGCTTCAATAGCTGAAAGGACCCTAGGATTTTTGTTAGGATGTCTTTGTTGCTCTGTGCTCCTGAGGCTATCATAGTAATAGAATAGTATTGATTTGCATGACATGGAGATTTTTTTATATACTACAGAAGCAGCATATCGACCTGTGTTGTATGCATTTCTAACATATTGCTGTGAGTAGAGGGTTACACATGTATACATATTAAAAAAATACATTCATATAAATAATCAATATATACCAGTTAGACATTGAACAGAAAAAAGTGACTGGTAGACATTATCTCCTTTCTAGATGAACATAAGTTTAGAGCAGCTTTATTAAAAACAGCCAACCAAACAAAACTCCAACACGTATTATTCCACCCCATTTTCTAATTTACTATTCCTCCACCCCATTTTAAAAATAAAAATATTACTGTAGGATTTTTGTTTCCATCAAATTTTTTTCAAAGAATCAAATTTTTCAATTTTGGGGGAAAAAAAAAAAAGCCATAAAGACACTGAAAATTTTAATCAAAACTCAGGAAATGTTTTAAAGAGTTTCGTGTGTCCTGATCTTTTTCATAGAAAAGTCCCTCACAATTTTCAACAAGCTCTTTAAAAAAAAGCTGCCACTTTTTTCCTTATTTTAGTAATGAATTTTTTCTTTACCATTGGGCAACTTGGACAAAGAAAATCAAAAATAGATTCGAAGCCTAAATACTCTTAAATTGCTTTACAATTATAATCTCAGCCGGGCAGTGATGTAAAGCAAACAAGCTAATTTCCCTTATAAAAGGGCTACAAAATGTTTTCAGAAAAATTGTATTAATCTTCCAAAGCACAGGAGCCTAAAAGGTGCTTGTGGCCCTTGAAATCCATGTCTGGCTGTATTTTATTGCCCTTCTATTATTAACCTATCTTTTGTTTGTCTTTATGTTTTACTTCTACTACCTCACAAACATTATATTTTTGCTGTATGTTCCAAACCTAACAAGTAAAACTTTGATTCTGAGCAAATTAAGAACTGCATATGTTATACATTTTGAATTGTGAACAGCATATCAACAAATGCTTGTAGGGAGGATGCCACAAAAATTCATTGCTGTCTCTTTATAAATGAAATGCATTTATGGGAGCAAATGCAAGACTGCAGCTGATGGAGTTTGCTCAGGTCACGGCGAGGGGAGAGACAAAACTGGCACATTAGCCAGAGCTTCCAGTGAACCTGGTTTTTGGGGTACTAAATGGAAGGTCACATCCAAGAACAAAAAACGAGATGCAATTTTATTCTTGCAAGTAATTAGCTTGACAAACACTAAGTGTCATGGTAGATCACAGCTGCACAGGATAAAATAATTAATGGTTTATATATAATCTGGGAAATATCAAGAAGGAATAGGAAGGCTGCATTACCTCTGTGACTGCTACTAAATCACTATGTCCAGTTCTGCTGCCAACATTTCAAAGACATTCACAAATGGGTTCAAGAGAGAACCATGAGCATGACAACAAGATTGAAAAACATCACTACTAATAAAAGATTTATAGAGGTCAATCTATTCAGTTTGTCAAAGAGACCATTGAAGGCTCACTGGATAACAATCATTTAGCCCACTAGATGAGGGGAAAGGAATTTATTATTAGAATACTTCTCAAAGGTATGACAAAATCTAACAGGACAAAAAGAAGAAATAGATATATGCAGGTTAGCAATAAGACACAGATTTATAATGGTGAAGATAATTAAACACTGATAAAATACACCGAGATTACAATGGATGTTTTTAGGGGTATGAGAAGACATTTTCAGATTAAGACTGGAATTTTTAATTTATTTTTAAAAAAATATATTCTTATAATCAGCCATCACTGCTGATTTGGCAGCAAGAATTCATTCAGCACAGTCTAATGGCACATTCCATGGTAACAGCTCAGACTAGATAATAATGCAGCCTCTCCCTCTCCCTTCACACAACTGAAACCAACCAACAAAAAGACCAAATCAACCCAGAAAAAGAGGGATAAACTAAAAGGAATAAAACTCTTTTTTCCTTAAACCTGATCTTTGGTGCACCCACTAAACTCTCCACTTGAGGTTCTCCAATTTTATCCTTATATGTCACTAAGCATTTATTAAGACTGATCTTTTGTATTAAATAATGTTAAGTGCTCTCCAAGTCTAGAGAAATATATATTCTAATCACTGCTAATATTTGTTTTTCTTACTGCTTTAAATAAATCTCTCTTACTGACACATGTTTAAAACATAAGCTTCCATGGAAGAGTAGGAACACATCATAAAGTCATTTTTTATCTCATTACTACCTGCATTTATTTGCACCTCCTTGCGTGATGCTTTCACTAGAAAGACAGAAAAGAAAAATAGATTATTATTGTTCATGTCAAGGAAGTCCCAAAATGTCTCAAGCACTTTACAAAAGCATTAGGAGTCACAGGTATGGCTAAAAAGACCATAAGATGGAATAATCATTTTTCAAGCTCCTCCAAAGTCTAAAATACATTGACTGAAATGGAAATGAGCACAAGAATGGGTGAGCTGCTCAACAGTAGTTTCTTGATAGTACAAATCAGTAACAAAAAAAATCCAGTATAACCACAAAAACGCCTTTTCTCTTAACTCACATCTGGTTGACTCTCTTGCATGAGGGAAATACATACTATTTCCTCTGATCACACTAAGTCTGGCACACATCAGCAGCTAGATATGTTTCATTCTTCCCACTTTTGAAATACTAATTAATCAACACTCAGCTGCACTGACAAGAGAACTGTGTAAAAAGACTCAGAACTGTTTCTCATCTGTCATAGAAGGAACTCTCCACTTCCAATACTGCTAATAATTTCAGCTGAAATTACACTACACTAAATTCCCTCTGCCTGCTCACAAAGCATGATCTAACAGAAAAGAAATGCCCTCAGGCACCTTTCACATAAAAAAAAAAAAAAATAAATCTGAGCAGTCCTAGAATATTCTCATCATTGAAAAGCTGTATGTTCTCCATCAGCCATTGATTTCCAAATGTATCATAGACAGAAAATTACTCCTAATATGTATTGATTTTTATACATAAACAAATTATAAAACAGAAGAGAGTACTGTGATCAACTAACATAAAAATAACCAAGGACATTTTCCATCTTAATTCCTATTTGAAATAAACTGTATAATTTAAAAAATCATGCAACACCAATGCAAAAGCGTCTAATAGTGAAAGTGACCACAAATCCTAATAAGATCCTGTAAATATTAATCTCCCTTCATTTTTAAGAATGTGCGTGCTATTTCTCCATCAAGTGTATCTAATCTCAATCTTTAGCCAAGGACCCCTTGGGTCCTACTACACAGAAGAGCTCTCTTCAAGTGCAAAATTTGCTAGAGCACAAATACGTTGTATTTAGTATTGATACAAGACTTTAGGCATCTAATGTCAGTTTTAATCTTTTTAAAAGAATTTTAATAAGTTTTATAAAGTTTAGAGAAGAATCATCATAATTAAATAATTGACACAGATTTTATAGTCAGATGTGCAGAAAGGTCTGTATTTAGTTAATTAAGAGGAGGGCTGAAAGGTTTCTTGAGCGCAATGGTAACTTCCCTAGTTCTGACCACAGCGCACTTACTTGTCCAGATCTTTTCTTCAGGATGCTGGTTTACCACATCGCACACAGTAGCAGATGTGATGTGCTTTGATAGTATACTGGTTGGATGTATGCCTGAGCAATTATTCCAATCAGAGACAGATTTCACAACAGCCAGTCACATATTATGAGCATGTGCTCATAATAACCAACACTACACTATTCCATCAGATTTACCAAAAATGCTGCAAGCTATTGCAGGGCACTGGTTCCCAAAGATCCACACCTTGCAAGGCTGTGGGAAGAACAAAACTCTGAGGGATGAAGGAAGGATCAAACTATAAGAACATGAAGGGAAAAAAAACAAAAAACAAACAAACCAACCAAGTAACAGACGTCTTTGGACACAATTAACAATTGTATATCCATAATTTAACAACACAGTAAAATGCCAGCTGGTGAGCAATACTCTTTACTATTTCTTTGTGTGCTGGGAAACAACGACCCTTCCCTCCTAACAAACATTGCTGTTCTCTTTGAACATGGTATACAGAAATCCAACTTACACTTCCCCATAATTAGGGACAGAATGCTTACATTTAGTACTTTTTGGTGTCTTATAGAAAGTACCAAGGATCCTAGCCGAGAATCCTGTTTCATCTCTCTTTAAAAGCAACTTGTCTTTTTAACACTTCAGTGAGTGATGATCATTATTGCATGACCTGCTGCATTAGCACTACTTGCAAGACATTGAATTAGTTTTCCTCTACTGGACACATGATAAACCACAATATGGCAGTGAAGAATAAGACTGAGAGATTCAGATGGAGCTATGCAATCCCGAAATAGGGTGCATTGAGCCTAGGCAATCAACTGAAAAATGGGTTAATTTTCCACGGCCAGAGAGGAGGACTATTCTGTGCTAGTAATCAACATTCACACCTGCCATCTTTGCAAGATGCTTGCAAGCCCTTTGATACTTAATATTGGCTCCACATCCCCCAAGTGGCATATATGAATAACCTGTAATACCAGCACAGAAGACTTGTAGGGATAACAGAGCAGCAGAAACACAAATCTCTAAAATGCCACTATATATTACAAACACCTTAACTTTTAACTACAAATTCATTTTTTCACAACTGTTTGTGATCTTGCATCTCCCTAGATTCCCATAAATACTCTATGTCCTGCAGACCCATGGCCTTCAAAGCTCAACCTCGCTGCCCACACTCCAGTATTTTTCATTTTTCCTCTCCCTCATCCTTCAGCCACAAAGTACACACTAATTCCCTACAGACCCATTTACTCCTTTATATTTCATAACCATGCCAGGTTCTTTTTCTCTTTTCTTTGTTCATGTTCCTCCCACAAATTGCACACAACCATGATCCTTTGAATTTATCTTTCTTTTTCTAATCCAAGCTTTATACATGCCCCACTTCTTAATGTTGTACAGCACAGCCTTGAAGTCTGGCTCACAGCAACAAATTCTTTAGAAACATTTTAAAACATCCTGTATTTGCAAAAAAAACTGGTATCCATGGGAGAGGTACAGCTGCAGATTCCAGTTATTAAATGAAATAAACAATGAGAACCCACAATTAGAATTAAAAGACCTGATCATCTACGTCCTGTCACTTTGCAATACACAGGTTTATGCCCCAGCCTTTCTCTCTCTAGGGCTGAGATACAAGAAAGTTTTTCTTCAGGTTGATCTGAACAAAAAAATCAAGTGGTGTAACAACAAGCAAAAGATGTCTTATTTCAACACTGCTAAAGCTGTGGTACACTATCATTTTATCACAAGTTATTTGTAATTTTCCTTGCAAAACAATCTGTAATGAAGGGGCTTAAAGTGATGCCAGAAACAACATCAGCACTTAGTGTTTTTCAGCTGTAATTCTCAAAAACATTTTAAGAAGAAGGAGTTTAATTTTAGCATAGAGTCAAGTCAGTCACAGCAGACGCAGAGTTTGCAAGTTGCAAGCAATTCTCACAAAGTCCTTATTAATGATCTGAAATAACAGTTCTATTCAAGCTCTAAACGGTAAGTGGCTGCCAATTATGCACAACACTGTTTGTCATTGTGCTTTAGCAGAATATTTACCAGGAACTAATACATTTTCTTTTGTGCCCAAATGCAAAATTCCCAAACTGATATCAAGGGAAAATGCCAAACTGTTTAATTTCAATCCGACTTTAAAGAGACCCAGAATAATTCCTCAATTTCACCAGTAAGAAACAACTTGTCAGTCTTTGACAAATTAAATCATGTTTTAAGGTTGCAACTAATTTGCTAATGTTCTCAGCAAATAACTGTTACCTATTATTAACAACAAATATGGAGAACCTGGTATATTTATCAACATTTAGTACATGTTGTTAATTAAAATCACCACACAAATACACTATATATATAGGTAACATATAAAATGATACATTGCTCTTCTGTCTGTAAATGCCACAGTTTCACATTTGATATTTGTAGTAGACATCATTAGAGAGGTGCCATTTGGAGAGCTTCTCAGAGTAACAGTGAGGCAGACTGAAAACAAAACCTGCAGCAAGCTTTGACACACGTCCCAAAACTCTGAAGGTGAAAAATTGAGATTTCTTGTAAGGTAAGATGAGAGAGAAGGCAAAAGGATATTATAGGGGGTGGGTTGGGGGGAAAGAGTTTCCTCCTTTTCCTGAGCAAGCACAAGTGCCTCGAGTTGGCCAGCTGCTTAGCAAATACGAGCAGCCAAATGTGAGGTTCGGTTCTGAAAGCAACACTCAAGCATTTTGCTGTCATATATAAGTTAATATCAAAGCAAATAGCAAATGCTGCAACTGAAAAGAACAGCCAAAAGGCAAATCTAGCATCTGGCCTGTGCTGGCCAGAGGCAGTGACTCAGCTATAGTGACAGCACATAGTAAGAGATGGAAGGAAAATCTAGTGGTCAATAAATATGCTACTCGAGTACAGAAAACTGATGAAGTTAACAAATACAGCAAGAAAAGGGTTCTTCTGCAGTCTTGACTATTTCCACGCTGGTCAGCTGGACAGCATGAATCACCAGTCACAAGCACCAAGTGATGACTTTTCATGTATAGCGACCCTGCTTAACGCATAAAGAAACATAAGATTACTTTCTCTAATACATTCAGTTAAAAGTAACATCAATTAAGCAGGAATTTAGATTGTTCTGCCTGAACTCAAATAACTGAAAACCTCACGTTATGTAAAATTACATCTTGCCCTTTAATGCTTATAAACATGAATGAAATAACAGAAAGCCTTGACTGTGTTTCCTATTTTAGAACATAGTTAACATTATATCATATGCATGAAGAAGTCTAAAAAAACTACGCAATATACCAGTGAACTACATAGTTTTTTTACTAACTCAGAAAACATAATCTTTCATGCACATGAAGTGACACAAGAGTAACTGAACTGTAGCACAGGCCTAAACTTGTTGTCATTTCAGCTCATGAAAAGATCAACAGTGCAGGGACAAGTTTCAAAAAGAAAACAAAAAAAAAGTTGGAATTGTTCCTGCCTTGTGCTACTGCAACAATTCAAAAAGGCTTCTTTTTTTGGACCTTTGTGATAGAAGTACTATCACTTCTTTATCAAAAAAACAGGAATAGCAGTGGAAAGTTAGTTATATATTATGAATATATATTATGAATTGTAGAAATTGTCACTGTTGGAACCAGGATTATGACTAATTTTTCATAGTTAGGTGTTTATACACACACACTTTATTGAAAAGAAAAAAGCAGTAAAAATACTTTTAAAATCTTGGAATATTTCATTAAAGTTAAAAGTTGAAATATTTGTTTATTTACTGTTCTTCAATTGTTTGACTGATTAATTATTAACTTACAGTCTCCTCATCTGTATGGTAACAATCCAAAAGACCAACCAAGAAAATTAACTTTTCACTGAAATGCTTTTCAGTGAAAGCATTTCCTCAAACAAATACGCTTTACTGAATAGAATAAAATAAGGACTCTCTCACCCACACATCCTGGCTGATACCACTGGTCCCAGCTACAAGTGTTGGTATCGTTTCACCTCTGTACATAAATTCCCATATGCAATTTTGCTATATATGGCCCATAAAAAAATTTCTATCTACATTTTATCTAAAAAATTTCTATCTATTTCTATTAAATCATTTTACCATACTTGGAATAGAAATCAGAATAGCAACACGATTCTTACATACTTTTAACTCAATGAAATATAAGCAAAATACAGACTTTTCCATCTAGGTATGAGTAGGACAAACAACCAAACAGGATGCTGCTTTACATCTCTTCCAGTTCACTCCACCCAGAAAGTGTCCAAATCCCAGAGGGACTGAAGGACAAAGGACCAGTATCAGACGGTAGCAGCGTCTCACTTGTTTAGGTCATCCCTGCCTCTGATGGCAATGCTGCACCTGTGTTTTCTGCACGGTATCAGACAAGTTAGAATGAGGATTCATATGAAGTATTCTCCTGTCTGAACAGGTTCTAAGGGATACTTAGAACTTTTTCCTCTTATTAGTTGCAGTTTGTCAACTCTGAGCAGGTAGATTAGCAACACAACTTTTCTATATGAGTAGCCTTCATATCAACTTGGTCCACAAACTTGCCATGTAAATGAAAGGAAGTTCACTTCCAAAACATAATTCAGAAGAGCCTATTTTTAAAATTTAACTTAATGAGTAATTTACAAAAACTTATTTTCAAATACAAAGCAAACTGTAAGATACCTCACCTTTGTTTCAAACACAGACAAGCAAAACTATCTTATCTAAATTTAGTAAGCAGCAAATAACCATAAATTAGACCTCTGCATTACGAACAGTAAGTGAGTGCAAACCAAGCTGTATCTGCAGACGCAACGAAGTCAGTATGACTTTGCAGAATTTTACCCTTCCTTAGTAATTCCTGAGATTCAGGGCTGTCTAGTCAGGAGGAAAATGCTTGTTTCTTCTATGATGGGATTTTAATGAAAACATACACTGAGAATTATTTCAGAGGTATAAATTTTTTAAGTACTAGAAAAAGCACCAAAGAAAATAATTCTATTGCCATGCACCTACTGTCACAAATCATCTGAATGAAATGCTTGCTGTGCTGTACACACACGATAGTGTATGCAACAGTACCAAAAGACATGCTGT
This sequence comes from Scolopax mira, assembly GCA_004320125.1. NCBI lineage: Eukaryota > Metazoa > Chordata > Aves > Charadriiformes > Scolopacidae > Scolopax > Scolopax mira. The sequence continues at coordinate 227,561 of BJBW01006499.1, forward strand.
AAAAGTGCCAAGCACTCTCAGCACCGTTCCAAGCAGCTTGCAGTATTTGGTCCTAAACAAAAATAGAATATGGCCATTAACAGTTTTCTCAAATTTGCAGCAATCCACCAGCAGCTTTTAAAATCCGAAAGTGTTAACGCCACTATACAAGGCAGCAGCTTTACACTCGAGTCCACAAATTCCTAGCAACAATGTGAAGCATTTTCAATTTGTGCCAATAGAAATGAAAAAAAAAAAAGAAAAAAATCTGTGACCCCACAGCAATGGCTGAAAATATTTCATTAAAAGAATGCCCTCTTTCTTTAAAAGGATCCAGTGCTGATACACAGCTGGTTTCAAAATGACCAGTTACATCATTGGTATTTGTGCTTCCGTTGCCAGAAAACCCTGCTACCTAGATTTTCAAGTTCACAAAGAGGTTCTGCATCACACATACCTATGATTTAACAGCCCGCCATCTTCAAAAAATGTCTCAAAACCAACAAAGTCCAACAATTTTTTATATTCTCCCTCCAGTTTCCTCTGCTTGCTTTTCCTCAACCCTCCCAAGAAGTTTCACAGCTGGCAGTGCAAGAGCATTACAAGCCACATCCATCCCTTGTTCTCTGGAGTATGGTCTGGTCTACAGGTGTTTCATTTACTCTCCACTGAAAGGATACACACAGGACAACTGAACCAATGTATAAATATATACACATTGTGCTACAGGTGTTGTTACATTGCAATGTTTATATTAACATATATCACAGAAATCCATTCAATCTATTTTTATTTTTTTTTGCATAATTGTGTCACATCTCAGATGCTTATTTCCCTGACATACTATATACCACAGATTAGAGATGATGGTGCTAATTGACCATTCCTAAATAGGGGCTGCCTGCTGCAGCACAGGGATGTAAAAACAGAGTATACATCAAAGCTATCTACACAAGCCAACACTGAAGCAAATAGATTTTTGTCAGCGTCTGGGAAATCATAGCTGGTTACTAAGCTTTGTCATGGCCTAAAAAGGTACTTCTATAATTTTTTTTGCCTGCTTTTTAAGTGTTATTCTTTACACTAACAAACTATTAACAGATTGTGTTTGTCAATATGATATCTAAAAAAAATGGTTTTTCTCACACTCCACAATAAAACGCTGCTGTGTTTGAAATGCTGTTTTTGGCACAAGGCATTAAGCCAAGCTCTGCTTCCAGCCTCCAGAGAATGGCTCAGCAGGAGATAGCTCCCCAAACCATTTTTACAGAGAGGACAAGCCTGCTTTCCCAGATCATGTTTTCGTGTAGAGGTTTAAATAAAAATCCTATTTCATTATTTATAATTATTATTTCTAACTCATTGAAATGATTCCAAAAAGGAAGTTATAGAAAACTAAAGAGCTTTTATATTAATTACAAAGTCATTATATGTCATGGTTATTTGCTTAAACAAGCTATTTCAGCCTACAATGGTTACCCTTAGGAAGCTGTGGTAGTCAAGTACTGGTACCACAATATTTGCCATACATTGTATTAATCCACATGCTAAAAAAAAAAATCAAAGCTGAAGGATGTCACAGAGACCACAGCAATATTCATTTTACCTGCTAATAGTGTCAGCTTTTTTAATCACATCTGTTAGATTTAGAGAGAACCTAAAGTACAAAGAAATGGTCCGGCAAGGAGTTAGAGAGCTGCAGCAACTATACGAGAGCATGTGTATGGTAACGAATGCTGTACGGAAAGGAATCTAAGGGAAGTTTTCAGTGGTCATAAACATTCTGGGTCAGAGAGTTTTCCAACATACACAGAAATTTGAATCCAGCACCATCAAGTGTAGTAAACACCTGAGGAAAGGTAATCTATGATCAAAGGCAGCAACACCCATAGCATCAACATTGTGTTGAGGCCTCCTTTACAGTATCAGCATAGCAAAACAGAATTATAAATTGTTCATGTGACAGATCTTGTTCTTGAGATGCTACTTCTAACACAGCTGGCTCCTTTCCACACTGAGGGGGGAGCAACTAGAACATAAGGCCGCAGCAAGTAGAAATAAAACCCCCTAGAATTAATAGGGTTCTTCTCCTTCAAATAGGAATTTTTTGTTGTTGTTGTTACTTCTAAGATAAGGTAATGATGCCTTCATCTTGACAGGAGACAGAAATCCAAATAATAAAAGGATTACCCAGCAATTGTAACATAAGATTAAAACTGAGATATTAACAAATGCAGGATGATTCAGCACAGAAAACAGTGAAAGAAGTATGCATTATAAGCTGCCTTCAAATTGTCTTGAAATTTGATTCAGCCAAATACAACAATTAACCCATCCTCTAAATGGTGAAGTTGAGTAAGAAAGCACAAGTGAGAGAAATACCAAGTAAAATGATCAGTTAACATTTTTTCTGTGTATATCTAGCAAATCTTCAGCTATTGCCCTTGACTATAAAATATAAAGCAAAACCAAATAGCTAGTATACAATGCAGAAGTCTAATATTGTTTGATTTTATTAAAACATTTGCAGGTTTCCTCAAACCCTTTATAAAGCTACATAAATTGGTCCATCACAAATACATATCCTTCTTGTCTTCATCTGTCCTCCCCTGCCTCCTGTTGCTCCTACTGCTCTGAGGGTTTCACCAAATGAGAGCTGGCACTTCAGTAGGTCCCTTTTCTGAGAGAAAAAGCACTGATTTGTGAATGGCATGTGACTACTGGCAAGACAAAGTCAACAGTGAACGTAGGATATAACTCCATCCAGCCCACAAAGGACTCAAGAGTAGCACTGATCTTGGGCGTTTTCTGTAAGGCCTCACTCAGAAGAGGACAAAGGACAAGAAACAAGGCCTGCTACTTCTCTGTCAAAAAGACCACAAGGACTTCACTTTTCTATGGTCTGTCATGGCCAGGCGAAGGGGAGCAAGCACACCGACAC